>JAQJVK010000010.1:43522059-43733853 GCA_035578135.1 Flexamia atlantica
TTAGCTCACCAAATTATGTCAAATCTTGCTATGTTGGATTGAAATAATATGTTGTTTTGCATTGGAAATTCGCTGAGTATGCAGGTCTGCTGCAACGGGGGGTATTTTGCTTTACTCACCTAAATTTTGACCGTAAACAAACGACAGTTCTCAGAACGGTTGCAGACGAGTTTTTGTTTCTAGATCTGAGGAAATTCGTCACGGTTGTTAGTTTTACTCTTATAATCGTCTCTAGATTACAACGCTACTCGACCCGCCCGGTCTATGCGAGTTGAACAGGTGAATCTAGCTTTCGTAATCATTATCTGAAATATGTTGCAGGATTGAAAATACCTTTTTAATAAATAAACAAAAATACTCCTATATCCTTTTCTAAATAAATATTTTTCCTACAACCGCGCGTAAAGTGTCAGTTTACGCACCGAAACCCGATCGTAAAACAGCTGTTTACTGAGGAGCGAGCGATAATGTATTTGAAAGTCTTTGGAGGGAGCGTAAAGTATTTTACGCTCGCCACGTGATTACTTTAACGCTCGCCAGCTGATTGCATTGTTACTCGACGCGCCACAGCGCTCCCTTCCGCTTCCGATTGAGCTCGACTTGTTTATAACCTCAAACTGGCGCATTCAGCAACAATAATGGATGAAATGAGTGATGACGAATATGAACTTACTCCACCTGAGATAAGTGAATTAGCAAAGGAAGTTTCATTAAACTTATTACCTCGTAAATCTAGAATTATTTACGAAAAGTAATATGAAGAATTTATGCAATCATAATGGTGCATTCAGCCATAATGGACGTGAGTAACTGTGATTGTATTCATCATTAAGGAAATTAAAATTGCAGTTGTAGGAAAAATTTAGTATGTATTTCGCGTGTAAAGCGTCTTTCTCGCTTTCGCTAAAAATATCGCGCTCCGCTACGCGTCGCGCGATAACTGTTTAGCTCAAGCGAGAAAGACCTACTTTACGCTCTTAATATATAAATAACTATTTCACTAGCCATTAAGCCAGACCGAGGTCATGGATGTAAAGGTTGGTTATTTTACAGTGAATTGTACTTTTACTTATAGTATTTATAAAAAAGTGGGGTTGTTCTTATTTATTACTAATCCAAAAATATTTTAAAGGAGAGCATCATAAAGGACGGTGTACACTGACACAAAAATTAAGAAATGGAAACGGGGTAATCGTATTAAGAGTTTAGGTGGAAAGAACAACGTGAAGTTTTCTTTCAGAGAAAACGTGCAAGAAACTTGGGAGTCTTCCTTAATTCTCTTAACTTAAGAAATGGTAACGTGTCCATTGAAACATTAATACTATCTGTATTACCGTATTTTATAATTTGTACAGGGACACCCATCACTATAATGGTTTCATTACATCTTAGAATGGAAGTGATAGATTATAACTATTAAGAAAGTTAAGTTTCTCACAAAATCTACTATGATGGACTATCATTGACGTGTTATTTTCATTTATTCGCAACAGTTTTCTAAATATTACGAGGTATAAATAATGATAACGTATGAATAATTCGGCCGTAAATATATAACTGCATTAATGAACAAAATTTCGTAAATTTTTAATTTTTTAATATTTTAATTTCTAGGTTTAAATGTAACTCAAAGTTAAGATAAAAATTGTTTTTAGTTCACAAGTTTTGTAAATTTAAAACTTAATATATGAACAGAGACCTAATCTCAAAAGTTATCTTGATGTCTGGTCTTCGTTTTACGATGTCTCATATAATGTTTTTTCTTAAGAAGAAAAATCCGCCATCATTATTTTCCAGAATGCTTTAAAAAAAGTGTATTAAAAATATGTGGGAAACGCTTTTAAAAAAATATTGCACCCTTCTAACAAGGTTCGACATTGAAAGTCTTTTAAAAAGAAACAATTGTAAACGAAATGTAATTTGTATTCAATTTAGTAATCGCAAGATGGCGATCGAAAATATCCACATAGAAAAATTAAGTACTAACTACCTAAAAATATTTGCGGGTGGTCAGGCATTGATTTTTTTAAAGAGGTTTGAAAAAGTTAGGTGAGTTGGCCAATTATTAGGCAACCGGTGTTTACCCTATGGTTTTTGCACATAGGGTCCTCAAAACGAAACGTTATCGTGGTCCCGGGCTTAGATCTTACCATGATTTCTACGGTAATAGCTTCTCCCTTATAGGGAAATTCGTCAAAAAAACATATTTGTGTTTAAAACATTCGCTACCAACATTGATGGACTAGGAGGTTTGTATGAGGATGATATCGCCCTTGGGTTTAAAAGTGCTAGCTTTGAAGAAATTAATTACAGCTACCTGCTATGCAATTTAGTGAATTTTCTTACTCATTTAGGACTTTCCATCAGTTCTAAAAAGACCAATTTCATCACTTTTACACATTGAGAGGATGTATAGAGGAAGCTCCACAACTGTTTCTAACTGATGTTTCCCAATAGCATAGACAGCGACACACAACTACCTAGGCTTGATAATAAATTCCCATTTTAATTGGAAAAGCCACATTAGTATACTGTGCAAGAAAATTTCTTCAGGCTTGTTTGTACTCAGATCTTCGCATCTTGTCGAAGTGATCATCCGCTGAGAATGATTTATTTTTCTCTGATCGAGTCACATCTGAAATATTGTAGTGCTGTGGGGCTCTGCAACAAATGCCTCCCTAACTAGGCTTTTAAACTGCAGAAACAAGTAGTTCGCATTATAGCAGGCTTTAAGAGACATGATTCCCGCAGAATTGCATTTAGACACTTGGGGCTGCTTGACTGGTATATACCTTTTAAAGATAATAACTTAAGCACGCTTTCACCGTGCGACTCTTGATGATAGGCAATTCCATCATTACCCCACTAGGTCAGCCATCCAACTCCGCCCGCACAGGTAAGGCTGAATATTACTTGAGCCCTCAAACAAAACGCAGGTGCACTTTATTTTAATAAATTAACAGCCAGAATCGCCAGTATTACAACTGAGAGAGACTTTAGAAAGACCCTCAGAGCAAACCTTACCCTCAATCCTTTTTACTCTGTGGGGGAGTTTCTTAGCTGGGGTTGGGGAGTGACTGCAGGGTGCTGATATAAGTTAAGTCGTAATTAGTATAATTATTATAGTGTAACTATACTAACCTGCAAAGTGTGAATATGAATTAGTTTAAAATGATTTTTTTAAGATGACATTATTTATTTGTATGATGTTTGAGATATGTACCTTTAGTATCTTCTTTGTCACAGTAAAGAGATTATTATACAGAGTGTCCCATAAGTAAAGTGCCAAACTTCGGGAATAGGTTATATGGGTCAAAATAAAGATAAAGTGAAGAATAAATTTTTTTCCAAAAACGCTTTGTTTACCAGATATCCGCCATTTTGTATTTTTAACCAAATAGTTTTTATCTCCCAAGTTTTTGAATCGATTTTTTTTAAACTCGGTATGCACCTGTATCTAGTCAAGGTTAGTTTATGAAAAAATGATTAGCATGATTGAATTGTAAATTTCAAAATGGCGGCCGTTTAAAATCTTTAAATTGAAATACCGAAAAAATGGTACATTTTACAAAAAAATATAAAGAACAATAATATTTAGGAAATTTGATTCCCATTCCAACGATACCAAAGTTATGAAAATCGATTAACAAACAACTGAGTTATGGTCGAATTAGCGCATGGCTCAGATCAACAATGGACTATTTTGCTTAAAAAAATGCTGCCTCACTAGCTAAATACAATCATAATTCAGTTGTTTACTAACCGATTTTCATAAATTTGGTGTCATTAGATGGGAGATAAAATTTTTTAAAAATTGTTATCCGATATATTTTTTTGTAAAACGTGCAGTTATTTCGTTATTTCAACTGAAAAGTTTTAAACGGCCGCCATTTTGAAATTTATTATTTATTCATGCTCATTATTTTTTCATAAACTAACCTTGACTAGATACAGGTGCATACCGAGTTTAAAAAAAATCGATTCAAAAACTTGGGAGATAAAAACTATTTGGTTAAAAATACAAAATGGCGGATATCTGGTACACAAAGCGTTTTTGGAAAAAAATTATTCTTCATTTTATCTTTATTTCGACCCATATAACCTATTCCCGAAGTTTGGCACTTTACTTATGGGACACCCTGTATGTAAATAAAGTTTCCAGTTAATATTGGAGAAATGTTAAATGTGAAATAATTTGAGGCAACGAAGATGATTTTGAAGGTGATTAATGTTAGCTCAACGGTTAACTCATAATCGATATCGAGACGATCCTAAAGCGATACTTCTCGATTATGTTACAATCCACCTTGTTCAGCAAAGCTTTTAGTGGCTTGGAGTCTTCCAAAATGACAGCAATTTATAAAATTATTGTTTGGGTTTCCCGAGTCATTTACTATTAGTTTGGAGCTGTAAAAGAGCAATTTAATTAAGCTGAAAACTTAAATAAAATTAATCTGCCCACAGGCCAAAGAAACGTTTCGTCTCAAGTCTCTCCTAATGAGAGTTTTATTTTCATAAAAGCTACTCATAGTTTAAATTTATTTAAACTAGCAATATTTCTTCACAATCATTGTTTTAAAATAAACAATGCAGTAAAGTGCTCCGTGTAAAACGTGTATTACTTATATTTACCGAACTGTTTTAGTTCTTGGAATATTTTTTTGTATACCTACACAGAGAAAAATGATTAGTTGGTCTGACGTTTTTTATAAGTTATACCAACCAATATCAGTGGGTGATATATGGATAACTAATCGTAACTGTTGAAGTAACTAAATCAAATGAGTTGAAAATTATAAGTTGATACTACTTATTTTATTAGTCATGTTTACCAATAATTATATTGGTAAGTTCAACCACCTTTTACTTTAATAGTTGGATTAACTCATGTAAGTGGTTATTGCAACTTTGATTGATGAGTTAGAACAAACCATTAGATTGGTTACTTCAACCTACCACATTGGTTATTCTAATCCACTTTTTTGTTAGTCACAACCATAATAATAGTTAAAATGACCATTCAAAATTGTTGTTTTCACTTATTTTCATAATTCATTAACTGTTATTTTGATTCATTTTTCTTATGAAGTTTTCACAGTTATAAAATCTCTAAAATTTAGCAAGTCTGCTGGCTTTTATGGGGTTTCATCTTACTTGTTGAAATAATGTGCTGAACCTTTCCTCTTTCCCTTAACTTGCATGATAAATGTTTCGTTTGAGAAAGGTGTATTTCCTGACGCTCTTAAACTTGCTCTTGTAATGCCAATCCACAAAAAGGGTGAGGTGCACAAATGTGGTAACTATAGGCCCATTTAAATTATTTCCACTTTCTCCAAAGTTATTGAAAAGATTGTTCTTCGCCATTTTCTATATTTCCTTGAGTCAAATAATATTTTCTTTCGTAATCAGTTTGGTTTTCGGAAGAATAAATGTACATTAAAATTTTTTTTTTTAAAGAGGGTGGCGGCCTCTTTTTACCTTGCATTTACCCCCCCCCCACATGGGCCTCAGGCATGTGTGGAAGTTATCAAGCAAAGCAAGGAGTGAGCCGGTACAGTACAAGGATGAACAGTACTGCTAAAAGTATGCGTCATCAGCGGGACTCGATTAAGCGACGCTGCCGCCACAGAACCGGGGCCGAGAGCGCTACCAACTGCGCCACCGACTCACTAGAAAATGCCATGTTCTTTTTGGTAAATGAGATTGTCAAGGATCTAGATGAAGGAAAGAACGGTAAACCAAAGTAAACGGTTGGACCAAAGTAGACATATATATTTTTCTTACTGGAAATTTAATTTTCTTTAAATTTCAAATTTAAAAGAGAATACTAGTTTTTAAGATATTTAGGAAAAACCAAAAAATTTTACCTTTAGGCCCTTCCAGCCCAGCCGGCTCAAGGGCTGAGGGCGGGGACTTTTGATATGTTTTACTCCTAACTAGTCTAAACAAAGTTAAAAAAGTCAAAAATTGTGATCCATGCAATTCCTTCTATAACCTTTCGTTGCCTGGACAAAATCAGTTATTCTGAAGTTTTTTTAGCGAGTGTCCTCTATAGGGAAGAAGCTATTACCGTAGATTTCATGGTAAGACCTAATCCTGGGAACATCATAGCTTTTTGTTTTGGGGCCCCCATAACAATCAATCAATCAACCAATCGATCATACAGGGTGTTTTTTTTAAACGCAACCCATTTTTAAGATTGAATAATTCATATATAAATATGAAATAATTATTGTTTTATGGTTCTTTGCGTTTTATACAATCTATTATTTAAGTTTGATAACATTTAGTTCACCTTATATGCTCAAAAAATCCGCCAGATGCATTTGTTTGAAGTTATGCTCTCTCCATCAAATTCCCGAACACGTGTTGCTAGGTACCTGTTTGAATTTCTTGCATTACATTTGTTTCGTTTGTTTTGAGGTACTGAATATGATGTGACTTTTTTTTAGGCCTTACTTTGTATGTATCCCTAAAGAACATAATAATATAGTGGGGTCAAATCCAGGGATCTTGTGGGGAAATAATCCTTCACCGATAAAATCAAGTTTTGGGTTGCGTTTTAATGTGTGTGTCTTTAAGCACGATAACTCGCGTAAAATGGTCCGATCTGAATGAAATTTGCCACAGACATGTAAAGAGGTAATTATTCTACGAAAACAATTCAAAAGCTAATCAGCACCTCAAAACAAACATTACAAATTTAATGCAAGAAATTTAAAGAGGCACCTTGCATCACAGCAAATTCATGTTCGGGAATTTGATTGAAAGAGCATAACTTTATACAAATGCCAATGGTGGACTGTTTGAGCACATAATGTGAACTAAATGTGATCAAACTTAAATAATAGGTTGTATAAAATGTAAAGATCGATAAAACAATACTCATTACGCATTCATTATTAAATTTTTAAAATGGGTTGCGTTTTAAAAATAAACACTGTAATTCCTTTATTGCCGTAAAACTTTTACAAGCATTGGCATGAGTCAAGATAAATGAATAAAACCTTAGAACTAAAATATACTTCTAAATATAATCTTCTTAAAAAGTCGTGGACACTGTAGTACGCAACTCTTAGTAAATAAGCCCTTAGTGCACCCCTGAATTTTTCATGCGACATCTCAACCTTAAGGCAGTTAGGCAACACATTAAAAAGTTTGATGGAAGAATATAAACATTATTTTCAAAAAAATGTTGTTTTGTGTTTGGGAAGAGCGTTGACGGAAAGATTAGTTAGTAGGTGGTAATCTAGATTCAAAAAGGCTGCGGTTTTTCGTGAAGAATGCCAGAGTTTCTAATATATAAATTGCTGGAAACGTTAGTAGTTTGTGATGTCGAAATGTCTCTTTGCACGATTCTTGTTGCCTTAGACCAAAAATTATTTTGATAACCTTCTTTTGGAGAGCGAAGATGTATTTTAAACGAGACTTTCTGATCCCCATATAGGTACAGCGTAAACCAGATGAGGATAAAACAACCATAGTAAGCTGGAGCAGTACCTCAGTATTACAATAAAATGATAGTCTCCGTATTCAATAGATGACTGAACTAAGTTTACCCGGTAACGTATGTATATGTGCAGAAAATTTTATCACAATCAATTTTAAGACCAAGGAAGCAAAATAAATCAGTGCATGCTACAGCAATTTCAGAAAGTAGCAAATTTGAAACTTCAGTATTTTCATTACTTCGCATTTGAAAATTAACCATCCCTGTCTTGGCAGTGTTCACAAAAAGACCATTTTCAGATAACCATTAGATAAGTGAATTGGATTGGATGAAAGCAGCCATTTCCAAGTCATCAGTTTTTTCTGCTGTAACAATGAGAGATGTATCGTCCGCAAATATGCATAGTTCACCATTGTCTATACTACCATCAATGTTGTTCATGAAGAGAAGAAAAAGGATCGGCCCCAATACAGACCCTTGGGGAACCCCCATTGTCACTGCCAGCTTATCGGAATAATGCTTTCGAAGACATCTACTTTCATCATTGTACGGTAGATCAACTGCATTCCGTTCTCAAGGTATGAAACAAACCAGTCCAATGCCACTCCTCTTATACCAAGATTGGACAGTTTATCAACCAGAACGCCATGATTTACGATATAGAATGCCTAACTAAGATCTAAAACATTCCTAGGGCGTTCTTTCCTTCATCTAGATCCTTGACAATCTCATTTACCAAAAAGAACATGGCATTTTCTAGTGAGTCGGTGGCGCAGTTGGTAGCGCTCTCGGCCCCGGTTCTGTGGCGGCAGCGTCGCTTAATCGAGTCCCGCTGATGACGCATACTTTTAGCAGTACTGTTCATCCTTGTACTGTACCGGCTCACTCCTTGCTTTGCTTGATAACTTCCACACATGCCTGAGGCCCATGTGGGGGGGGGGGTAAATGCAAGGTAAAAAGAGGCCGCCACCCTCTTTAAAAAAAAATTTAATGTACATTTATTCTTCCGAAAACCAAACTGATTACGAAAGAAAATATTATTTGACTCAAGGAAATATAGAAAATGGCGAAGAACAATCTTTTCAATAACTTTGGAGAAAGTGGAAATAATTTAAATGGGCCTATAGTTACCACATTTGTGCACCTCACCCTTTTTGTGGATTGGCATTACAAGAGCAAGTTTAAGAGCGTCAGGAAATACACCTTTCTCAAACGACCGTTTACCGGTTTCAAGGCAAGCACTAATTTTGTTAATATTTTAAAAAAATATCCCTTCCATAAGAAATACATGTAAATTTTTGGGAAACTTAGATGCCCAATTGGGCAACGCTTTTTCACCTAAAGGAAATTTAACAGCATTCAGGAAATTTTGTCAATATTTCCTGAATACTGTTCATTTTCTTTTAGGTGAATAAACGTTGCCCAATTGGGCATATATGTTACCCACAAATGTACATGTATATCTTATGGAAGGGATTTTTTTAAATATTAACAAAATTAGTGCTTACCTTGTAAACGGTTGGACCAAAATAGGCATATTATATATTTTTCTTGCAGGAAATTTAATTTTCTTTAATTTTCTAATTTAATAGGGAATACTAAAAGTTGATAGTTTTCAAGATATTTAGGAAAAAACCAAAAAAATGTGCCATTAGGCCCTTCCAGCCCAGCCGGCTCAAGGGCTAAGGGCGGGGACTTTTGATATGTTTTACTCCTAACTAGTCCAAACAAAGTTACAAAGTCAAAAATTGTGATCCATGCAATTCCAAATGCAGCACAATGTGGTGGTGATTGCTCGTGTTGCCACCTGTTGAATCTGTTCTTTACCTCTTTTTGAGCATTCATTGCCTGGACTAATTAGAAGAATTCCAGTTTCTGTGTTTCAGCATTTGGGATCGGATCAATTAGTTAAGAAGAGTGTTCGGCTCAGTTATAAGGACCAGATAATTTAAACATTGAGGAAGCCTAATAAGTTATACAGTATGCCATAGAGTGCCCCTGATCATCATAATATCTCTTTGAGTAAAAATTGGGAAAGTAAAAAACAACCTCTAAATTAATGAATTCCGAGGGAAATTCCTAGGTTAACTAAAGAAAAGTAAAATCGCTCATCGCCTTTTGCATCCCTCAAAATGTGGAATCTCATTTTTCTAAACAACAGGTCTACATTAAAACCCATTTTAAATAATACTTAATCCTGTTAAAACGTACTGAAAGGAAAATAAAACAATGTATACGAATATTTTGAACTGTAGTTTTCGTTTTATTATATTGGTCAAGCATTCAGAAAAATATAAAATTGGAAACATTTATTTAATCAAATATGTTTATTCTGTAATATGTGTGGGTGTAACAATATATTCATTCAAATTTTCTTAAAGTGGTTGATTTTCCAATTCAAATTCAATTGTTTGGTAAAGGGATCTTTACTGTTAAAATGGCCATGTTGGCTCTCGTGTTATTTAATAAGTCAAACAATTTTGTTCTAAATGCAAAAATAGTTATTTGTGTGTTGAGTAAGTAAAGTACAACATTGTCTCACGAGTGAAAATATTGGCACCCGTGCTTGCGAGGGCGAAAATTTTCAAAAGGGACACAATGAGCTTTACTCTCAACATAGACACAACATTTTCCCCCCAACTGCAATGATAAATTCCCAATCTTTAAACATATATTTCATTAACTTAGTAATTGACAAACAATATCCACTTCGTTTCGATCTGCAATTATTGCCTGCAACCATTCATGCACCAGCGATCAGCTGAATGTTGCAACTTTATTTCACGCTTAATTCGCAGACATTCTTACAGCTGATTGTTGTTAATTTTATTCTTATGTGATTATTCCTTCCACTAAATCAGCTGTTAGCGCCTGAAATCTGTTGAACCTCGCCATATT
This sequence comes from Flexamia atlantica, assembly GCA_035578135.1. Classification (NCBI taxonomy): domain Eukaryota; kingdom Metazoa; phylum Arthropoda; class Insecta; order Hemiptera; family Cicadellidae; genus Flexamia; species Flexamia atlantica. The sequence continues at coordinate 43,532,408 of JAQJVK010000010.1, forward strand.
TGCACATCTGCGTAGAAATTTGAAGGCTATTCTTATGGATTTACTTTGTCTCCCGCTAGGTTATTATTTTATTTACTCATTACGAGAAAAAAAGCGTCGAAATATAGCAGGTGTTGTAAAATGTTTTTAAATCGTTATCATACTAACTGTTGTATGAAGATTGTTTCCAAACTGTATGTAATATTCCTCTATCGTGATTTGATTTTGAAAGTAATTTTTATCAGGTCGGGATTTTCAAATAAATTTATAAACTGTTCTATAATACAAGGCGTCGGAGTATAAATTTATTTTGCGTCTCAATGTATAATCAAACATAATAATTATAGCTTTGTGAAGTCTTTACATTTAAATAAATTTAATTGGACATACAATTATTAATTACAGTCTGTAAGAGAAATAAAATAATAAAAAACAAGTCCATAAGCAAACAAAATTCTTCATTCCTTTTTTTAAATTTTAATTTAAATAAAATATTAAATAATGCTTAAAAATGCAAATGATTTGCTCAGAATGATTAGGGTGCTCCAATCTTATATACCCAGCTTTTCTGAGCATAATGCTGTTTGAACGCAAGTTAACTATGACTTCGTGTGGATAAAAAGAGGGAGATAAAAAGAGTTATTTCTTTATGAAGGGCGTAAAGTAGAATATTGTCTTACGAGAAAAACTGAGGGGGACAACGTAAGTCACATTAATTCTGTTATACACACAAAGTTTCCCCCCTCCTGCAATAATAGATAAATGCTTGATCTATAATCATACTTCTTGTCCACAAATAATGCCGTTTTAGCCTAAATTTCCTAGTTGTCTGTATGGATTTTCATGTCATGATCGTCTGCTGGGCATGTGATGATGTTGTTGCTGTTTAATTTTCGTGTTTTGTTGGTCATGTGATGAGGTTATTGTTTTAATCGACCAAATATCATTTATTAAATGAGTTGTGTGTGCTTGACTTGTGTTTTCAATGAAGAATGAGCAAAAGAAGTCGAGATAAATGACCTGTAATCGAAATCACCCTCCTAAAAATTATGGAAATAACATGGCGTCAGCCATTTAGACCTAAAACAGCGAAGTGTCAATGTTTACATTATCCCTTATCGATCTAAGGTAGGTACTTCAAAATTGGCATACTTCCTGTAAATAAGTTTTACTTTATAGTTAAAAATGGTTTTTGGATGTAAAACAAAGTTATATATTTTTTATATGCTGTCAAAGTGAAAAAATATAAATTAGCTCATTAAAATGTTCTTACATATATCTGTAAACAAACTTTTTTTCTGTTAGTTTCATAATATATTCTAATGCATTTTAAAGCCCATTTAATTAGGAACAATTTTAAAAAAGAATTATGAGCATCTGATAAAAATTGTGGAAGTTATAGCCCTTTAATTAAAACTATGCACAGCACGTAAGAAATGGCTTGGCCTTTCTCGCAAGTACCACAGTTTGGGAGCTGGCCTTAAAAGGGTTAATAAACAATATTCATATTCATTTTGATTTATTCCTTCGCCAGCAACCCGGATCGTTACGAGCTGTCGGCGCCAGTGGCACACAAACAAAATTTCTTTCTGATAGTTTCATAATATATTCTAATTCATTTTAAAGCCCATTTAATTAGGAACAATTAAAAAAAAGAATTATGAGAGTCTGATAAAAATTGTGGAAGTTATAGCCCTTTAATTAAAACTATGCACAGCACGTAAGAAATGGCTTGGCCTTTTTCGCAAGTACCATAGTTTGGGAGCTGGCCTTTTTCGCAAGTACCACAGTTTGAGAGCTGGCCTTAAAAGGGTTAATAAACAATATTCATATTCATTTTGATTTATTCCTTCGCCTGCAACCCGGATCGTCACGAGCTGTCGGCGCCAGTGGCACCAGCACTCCGTTAGCCGCAACATATCTGCATGAAAATTTGATGGCGACTGGTTTTCAAATAATTGATTTCAATGTTATTCTTATACTTTGTTACCCTGCACGGCAGGAAACAAGATATCTCGAGTATTTTACGGACTCATTATAAGGATTAAAATATGACTGAATATAGAAGATGGAGGTGTGTTGTGTGAGTAAATTAAAACATTGTCTCACTAGTGAAGAAGTTGGCGCCTGAGCTTCTCGAGGGCGACAACTTTCTCGGGGGAGACAATGTGCTTTACTCTCGAAATACACACAACATTTTCCTCCCACCTGCAATAACAAATACTCAATCTATAAACATCCATTTAACTAACTAATTAATTAACAAACTCATCCATTTTGTTTCGGTCTGCAATTAGTGCCTGCATCCAAGTAGTACAGCCATTCGATCAGCTGATTGTTGCAACATTCTTACACGCTTAATTCTTCTACGTTCTTACGGCTGATTGTTGTCAGTGTTATTCTCATGTGTTTATTCCTATATTAGCGAATTTCCTTAAAGGAATAAGCTATTACGGTAGTACTCATGGTAAGACCTAAGTCCGAGACCATGTTAACTTTTCATTTTGGGGTCCCCAGAAGCAAAAAAACACCATTCGTTCGAATTTATATATATATATATATATATATATATATGTCTGTTAACACGATAGCGGCCGTAAATATGGTCTGATCTTAACGAAATTTGGTACAGACGTGTAAAGTGGTAATCACTCGGACGAGTTCGTGAACCAGCCCAATCGGACCACCGGAAGGGGGGGTAAAGGGGGATAAACCCCCGCAAAAATGGGTTTTTTTAGTTTTTCACATAGAAAAATAAGATTTATCAAATTTTTGTTGGCACCATTGAATTCAGCTAAAAAAAAACAATTTAGTCTTTTGATTTACTGCTCTATGTCCATTGGTTACCGAGATATTGAAAGTGGTAAACACAGTACGTTGTCTCAATGTTAACCTTATGGGAAATAAGTAAAATTCTATATTTCGCTTATTTCTCAACATATCTTGATAAAACTTGGTAAATGGCTTCTTCTAGTTCAGATCTACTAAATATTGAATTAAAACCAATCAGTTTAAACATACCTGTAGCAGCAAACCTGCATACTCATTCCCCATGTTTGTTATTCTTATGGAGCTTACAAAACATGTCAAATCTCGCTATGTTGGATTGAAATATGTTGTTTTGCACTTGAAATTCGCTGAGTATGCAGGTCTGCTGCAACGGGGGTATCTAAATCAGCTGTTAGAGCCTGCAATCTATTGAGCTTCAACGTATTTACATGTCCGCGCCGAAATGTAAAGGCATTCAATTTTTGAATTATTGATTTCAATGTTATTCTTACAAAGTAATCACTTTACTTCCGCTGGGAGAAAAAGTATTATTTTACTCATTCATTACAAGGAGTAAAAAAACGTCTAAATATAGAGAAGGGGGAGAATATATTTCCGTGCTGATGGATAAGACATTGTTAAGAACCAATATCAGTAATGGTTTCGTAAACTAATTATGAACAATGAATTTAACATAGCTTTCCGGAATATTGGGATCGTAGATCCTTAAATAAACGAATCATTGAATGAATTAGAACATAACTTGGGATTCTTTTCATCCACCACTTACCACAGAGTGATTTCTTTGGAAGATTCAAACTCTTCATACCTAGAAAAACACAAAAAGTTAACAAGTTAAAAGGCATTATTATATTAAGGTTTAGCTTTGCTTCACAAAATTCTCCATGTTATTTTGTACAATCCTGGCCAGATTTAATACATAAATACATCTAATATCCCAGCTGATCAAAGGACAGTTCTCTTCTCAGGCCCTCAATGCATTTACCCACACGCAAAATTTCAATGTCTCCCCCTCCCCACATCTGAAGTCCGAAGTGTAAAAGAAACATGGTTTGGTCTCACCCGAGGGCAGAAAAGTGCGCTGCAGCGACTTCGTGGTGGCATCACACCGAACGGATGGAACGACAACAGCAAAGAACGGCAGGGGGAAGGGGGCGGGCGAAGAATGGAGACTACGTCAGTTGCGCTAGAGGATGATGGCGACGGTGGGCGACCATCTCGAACCCCGCAGTGCAATGGCGAAGACTTTAGAACATCACAGGGAGGAAGCTAAACGATTGTAAACGATATCAGAAAAATGTAATTGTTGAATTCTAGGAAAGCATAATTCCTTCCTCCTCAATCAAGGTCGGCAGCACCTATCCGTAATCTTGACCGGAAATTGTATCTCTCGATACAACTCCTGTTAACTCGTGTGAACAGTGTTGCCACAGTGTGGGACACAAATAACAAACATACAGCACAATACATAAACATATAATCAATAATCGTGACATCCGTTCCACGGACAGGACACGGCTAAACACTCTTCTTTTAACCGCCATAGGTTTTGATATTACACTCTTGGTCGTTCCATTAAGATTGTGGTTAATTTCTACTACTTGTTTTCGCCCTCTAGGTAGCTTATGGATCGAGTGTTTGCCTGGATTTGTATGCCTAATTTTTCCAGTTTGTGAAGAATCCTGAAATATGAAAAACATACTGTCAGTTAACAATCAATTAATTATCATTAGTCAATTACAATACGCTGTCTATGGTTTTGTTTTCATAGTATTCAGCATTTTACTTTAAGGGCAGATAACATTTTGCATTTTTCATAATCCACGAGATACGCGTGGATCGAGTCGTAAATTGGTAAATAGCACAATTTCAGTGAAATTATCAGTTTTATGTGAACATTTTATGGTCAATTACGATAGGTAACCGAGTTGAGAACATGCGATAAAAGGTTATTGGATAAACTTTTTGGATTACGCCTGACCCCGAAACAAGTAAAAAATCGTTAAAACCCCACTCTTACATTGAACAGAATGATATTTCACAGCCTTTGTAACAAGGCTATCATCTCGCTCATTCCCCATCCTTCAACAAAATTAGTTCTATCTGCTCTTTCATTTTTTATCCATACTGTCTATGAGCATAATAATTTAAATACTTTTTCATACATGTTTGTAAGCGAGTACAAAAACTTCGTAACTAAGTTTTCTTTGTAAAAATAGATAAAAAAATAGTTTTCCTATAGGTCTCGCTTCATTTACCGTCTTTCAGTCTGCTTGGATTTTGCACACTATTTGACTTAGCTTTAAACCACTTAATACTAATGTACGGTATCTATTTAGATTTAGACCGTTGGCTCTTTTACTAAAACATTAACCCGGTAAAAGAAATTGTGACCAATGTATCATTTCTCCCCAGAAAAAGAAAATGTATAATTTTATTTTGATTTTTTACCAGTTTTAGGCAGACATTGTAGCTTTTCAGTCACGTACAGGGAATCCAATACCGGACGACATTTTCAATCCCGGGATTTCGGGATTGAAAAACTTTATTCTCGGAATCCCGGGATTGATCCAACATAGTATATGCCGATACAAAAATAAATATTTAGTATAGATTCCCATGTCTAGGATACACATTGTATCGTAATATAATACGAAATAGAAAGCAGTTTTACGTTTAGTTTTGAGTTTTTTTTTATACATACGTTTTATATACATAACGTTTTTATACATAACGTGATTTTATACATAAAAACTTGGAGCGTAAAAAAATTGACGATATAATCAGCCTTATCATGAAACACTGAATGCGGTATTAGACATCAGAGTGAAAACGGAACACCTTATCAGGATGGTCCTGTATAACCGTGAACTAACCATAAAATATTTATTCAGATATAATTTAAAGAAAGTCTTTTACAAAACATGAAGATAGCTACTTGACCAAACAATATCAGGACTTGGAAAGATGTAATTAGAAAAACTAGAAGTACGATAAAAATGATCATTAGAGCATCGTAATGAAACTTATTTGCAATTAATTGCATTACAATATATCAGAAACAAGTTTAGATATCTATGTATTTTTTAGAAGCATGAAAATATTAACTGGAAACTACTATACATACCATAAGACGACAAATAACTCATCAAACCGTGATTATTTGATAAAAAACAACATGTAACTGGTTTTTCTTGTTTATAACATTGTTTTAACTGATAATATCCTAGTAAATACCAATTTTACACGTAATTTTATAATCCCGAATCCCGGGATTGAGCCGAAAAATCCCGGGATTGAATTAGCCCTAAAATCACGCGGGATCCCGGGATTGGATTCCTTAGTCACGTATCAATCGCATCACTGTTGGTTCAAGAAGCCATCCGTCACTCGTCGATCACAACAGAATCACCATTTCCCGACTCCGAAAGCCAAAATGTTATTCCGAATTTATTAAGTGACAAAGAATGTGGCTGAATTATATTTACTAAATTCCTAAAAACGGAAAACGACTTAAAAGGGAAATCTACGGAAACTTATTTTAAACTAACATTATGACAAATGCAAATTTTTTTTAGGAAAAGAAAAAGCAAAAGAGATCTTTTTGACATTGTTGACCGTCCATCAAGGCCATTACGATAATTTTGGTTAAACAATTGATTATAAATGTTATGGAACGTCGCTTTTTAGAGCCAAAAATTTACAAATATATAAAATACAAGCAATCTTCAAACGAATTTCCGATTAATTTTTTAAGTTGAAAAATCATTACTTAAGTACAAACTTTGTATCCACAAAAGTTTTTCCGTAATACTTAACCTCAACAAAATAACAAACTACAATACTTTTGACTGAGTCATCGTGGTTCATGTGCACTAAAGTCATATGATTATGCAGTAAACTCCAATGTGATGTTTTAAAAATGTCCTTTTTATGAATTGTGGTCCTTAAACAAAAATCGGCCGTCAACGTTTAAATCAAAACCCTTGGCCATCTTGCGAATTTTCCCTATACGTCCCCTGATGCCGAAAACACCTTTCGGTCACTTTTATGTATGATTATATTTGTTAACACGAAACGTTTCTTATCGGTGTGATAAACGATCCTATCACAGACACAGACATAGTCGGATGACGTGTATTAGCCCAGGCCCATCCAAAAACCTAATGCTACAATTAACATTCTAATCATACTGACACAAAAATTGAAAGGGTCCCCCGTAAAACGTTCTAAGCGACAAAAACCTAGTTTCGAGTAATCAAGTGTTGAAAATTGAATTCTAAAATTCAGGGGTTTTTTCAAGGCTAGAATTTATAATCATGTATAATCTTATAGTATTCTTTTCATAGCATCATAATGTAGCCTTATATTAAATTTTACTTACCATTAGGTATTTTAAAACATTTTACGTGTTTTTATGGGGTTATAACGTTCTAAATGACTGGCGTTTGAACGTTCTCTGACGGACTGCTCTTCTGCTTTGGGAGCAAAACATCAGGGAGTGTAGGAATACCAACATAAACGATAGTAAAACCGAATATAGAACAATTTTATTGATATAAAAGTACAAAAACCTAATGTTGTTACATAAACGTGATACGTCATTTTGCTAAAAGTTATCCAAATGTGGTGCTTAAAACGTTATTCTACTACTTCTTTTGGGGGCTGTTTTTCAGGTTTTGGCTTCTTAGCTTTTGAAATTTAGGCTAATGTAGCTTTTCTATATTACTTCCTGGTCTTATACCTTCACTTTCCCATATTTATGTCATGTGTTTTAATTTTATTTACGCGATTTTGTTCGCTGGCCGACAACGCAACGACCGGCGGAGAGTCCATATTTCGGCCAATAGAATGTTATTCCCCAGAATGTCTGTGCAGTCCCGCGAAGCACGCCAACTTTTTTCAGACGAAATCAGGGCTGCCAACTCAAATATCTTGAAAACAAAATATACCACGGTGTACCTCATGTCCTAGAGAACCTTTTTCACTGAATATCTCCGATTTTGAAATTTTGTCGCTTAGAACGTTTTGCGGGGGACCCCTTCAATTTTTTTTCTGTATCTTGTTGTCGACTCGATAGTTACACATTGCTGATACCGGTGCACGGAAAAGATTTCCGGACTGTACAGAACAGAAGTACAGGAAACAGAAATAAACAATCAGCAGCAAACCTATGTTTAAAGCATGTTTAGAGGTTACATTTTAGAGGTATGTATTGGCAGCACTGGCAGTAATAGGAAATGTTTTGTAATGAGCCTAATTTGCACAGGGGCAACACTGTAATACTCGCATATTCGAAATAGTAGGAGTGATAAAACAGCGCATTATGAATGGCGGAAAGATTAAACCATGGTTGTCGTGTGGTCCTAGGACTAGGCTGCTACTTTCTGTGTTTGGATTCATGAGATTCATGAGACAACGAACCAGCATAACTCATTTCACAATATTAACCATTAAAGATAAAATAAAATTTTAAGTTTGCTCATTTTGAAGCATATCTTTATAAAACTCCGTATAAGGCTTCATTGACCTTATAAAATACTTGGTTATAGCCTAAATTATCGTATTATCACATTTCTGTAGCAGTCAAGCCGCATAGTCAGTTCCTACATTATTCTTATAGTGAATATTTTTGTATGTTTTTTTACGGTCGTATGTTGATTTTACTTTATGTGAGGCTTTATATAAACTATTCCCTTATTAATTTGAGATTTGCAGAGTTTGGAGATCTGCTGCAACGGATCTGCTGTATACTTTTTTATGTAATAGTGAACTTGTTGATCCTTTAATTCAGGCACCTTCTTTTACAGGGTGTTTACGAAAAACCCTTACAGACTTTGGGATATGGTTCCTTACATCAAAAATAAGAAAAAAGTTATTGTAAACATGGGTCCTAAAATGCTCGGTTATCCGTCTGTCGGTCTGTATGTGTTTTTAACATGATTTTGCATAGCTTTGGAACTACTAAAGACATCAACTTCAAACTTAGTATGTATATGCTGACTAGGAACTATTTCGGTGCGGAGTATCAAGTTTCTACTTTGTACCATTTCAAAATGGCAGCCACTTTTATATTTTAAAACTTAATATCTTGAAAACCGTGAATTTTACAGAAATTCTACAAGAGAAAAAATGTTGCGTAATGTTATTTCCTACAAAACCATATAAAGATCATAAAGATCGATCTACAATTAACGGAGTTATTGCAATTTTTCTAACAGAATACATGATTGTTTATGGCAGTTACAGCAAATATTAGCATTACTTTGTTATAAAAATTGCAATAACTCCGTTAATTGTTTTTTGATCTTTATTATCCTATGGTTTTGTAGGAAATAAAATTACGCAACTTTTTTGTCTCTTGTAGAATTTCTGTAAAATTTACAGTTTTTAAGATATTAAGTTTTAAAATATAAAAATGGCTACCATTTTGAAATGGTACAAAGTAGAAACTTGATACTCCGCACCAAAATAGGTCCTATTAGTTAGCATACACGTACCAAGTTTGAAGTTGATACCTTCAGTAGTTCCAAAGCTATGCAAAATCATGTTAAAAACACATACAGACCGACAGACGGATAACCGAGCATTTTAGGACCCATGTTTATAGGAACTTTTTTCTTATTTTTGATACAAGTAACCATATCCCGAAGTCTGTAAGGGTTTTTCGTAAACACCCTGTATATTAAAAAATCATACTTCTAAAACATGTTTCACTAATGAAGAATCTATTGGATCGAGGCGCTGTATTGATATTTCCAGAGGGCAGGGTTTAATTTGTCGGAGTGTTAAGGTGGGGAAGTTATAAACCCTCGGCCGATAACAAGCCACTGATAAGAGAGGTCAGTTGGTCGTCGGGGGGTGCCTCCCTCCCCCTCAACAATCACTCTCAGGGGGGATAAAGGGGATATATCCCCCCCCCTAAATTTTGGGAATGATAAATTATCCTGAAAGAATTATCAGGAATTTACAACAAGATTGATTTACTAACGTTTCAGCATTATAGTTTATTTTTCAAACTGTATTCAAGAGTGATAGTACTATTTTAGATTTGAACGAAAATGTCTGTCAATGGTAACACTATTGAGTGCCTTCTATAGAATTGCGCCACTCATACAAATTACAAGTAGCGTTGCCAAAAACCGGGTATTTAACCGGTTTTCAGGTGTTTTCGGGGCCGGCTAAGGAATCTGCGGGATTAAAAAAAAACTGGATAAAACCGAGGATTTTAGACCTATGCTGCGGGGACTTACCCAACAACTTGGATATTAAAAAACGGGTAATACTGGAAAGTTTGTCCAAGCTAGAAGGATTTTTAAAATTGAAAATATATTATTTATTTGTGAACGAAAGTTGGTATTATTTGGTATATAGTTCAATTGGTTGAAATGTTACCAGAAACTAGGTATTTGCTCGGTTTTTTGTTATTTTGAAGACGATTCGGGGATTTCGAAAGAATTCAAAAACCGAGTGATATCGGGGATTGTTACTTTGACATCCCAAGTACAGTATATAAAAACCGGATGAAGCCAGGGATTTTAAAATTTTATTTGCCTCGCAAGAATCCAATATTCATGCAAGAAGAGTATAATTATAGTGAGCAAGTTTTTATGTAAGATGTCCCCACTTATCAAGCAATTTTAGGAAAGTGCCCGGTTTACGTTATTTTTTAACTCATGCGGTGGTTTTTAGAGTAATCGTCCAATTTTACTTGCGGAGATTATTGCCGAAAAACTGGGTAAAATCGGGGATTTTAATGAAGTTGGCGGGTTAAATGCCAGATCCTGTCTGATAGCACCAACCGTCGGCCTCTTTCGTCAGCAGCATCAGCAACACAATGTAAACCTGACCCGCCCAGAAAACAGTGGCTTGGAAGTGGAATAAGTAATCCTGCGATAATAATAATTTGCCAGCCTACCCATAACCATTCATTGTCTGTCTGTCAAAAATATGTCATGTCGCATACTGAGTTTTGCTCTTGAAAATGAAATGCACAAATAAAGATCACGTTACACAAGCAAAGTCCTCCCTTGTGCACTGCGAGTTCTCGTCAATTTTTAGGGCGGGCATTAACTGCGCAAACTGACCTGAGTCAGGTAGTCGGGTATTCCTGAACTGCGCGAACTACTCCAGGTAGCCACCAGATACGTTCCTTAACTGCGCGAAGTGGCGGCCCTCTTTGACTGTAGAATTCTTAGATGTGAGCATTTAAGAATTTTTCAAAGCCCAAGTCATCTGCAGAGAGTGCATTCATTACGGATTTTATGTTCTAGTAAAAAAGGGAGAAAGTGCTCACCAGTTGTTTCGAACTGAGGTAGCGTATTTAAGTTTGTAATGAAAATAAATTAAAATGTACAGATCATATTAATGAAAATAAAATGCACCTTTTTGGGGATTAGGAAAATATCATGGCTTCAAGATGGCGACCAAAATTCATGTTATTCAATCGCATACGTTAAAAATAACATAGCAATATGGGGGTTTATAAAGTATTGTCGTAGTTTTTCACAATAAATTACTCTGAACGGAAAAAATAAGTAAACCGTATTTTCAAAAGAAATCCCGTAACTGTAAAATAAATAACATTTATCAATTAATATTAATGTTCGAGTTTCGTACCTTTTGTTTCTGTGGTCCCATGATTTCGGTAAAGAAGTAATTTATATCATATTATGTGTATGTTCCCTGTTAATCTTCCAAATGGTTTTCTGTGAGGTCATAGTAGTACGACTACAATAAATAGAATGTAAATATGACCAAGGAAGGTACTGCAATAAAAATTCAGAAATTTAAAAACACTCTTATATCTTTATTTAAAAAATAACGTCATAATTACAATCATAATCAAGGCATCTATACCCAAGATAGATTTTGCTCGAAACGCACTTAACAAATTGCAATCTGTCAATGATTTTGCGGTATGATGACACGTAAACAAGGACATTCCTTCTGCTGGCAACTCACCCCTACCTGGCGTGGACTTCGCGCAGCTAAGGAACATTTTTTGGGACCCTTAGAGGGATTAGCGCAGTTAAGGAACTCTTTCGTGCAGTTAATGCGTGACCAATTTTTAAGTAAATACTATCACATTTTTACGACTTCTTTACTTTAACATAAACTGATGGCCGTGCAAAAGGATCGCAAATTTTTACACTATGTTGGACTACATTAAAATGTATTTTGATCAGTAATTGATCACTGAAGTCAGCACATGGACATCTCAGTTTCTTACTTGACCCTGAGAAAGGTATTCAACAACAAGCATCCCTGTCTAATGTCTCCAGAATTTTGTATTACTGTAATTTAATCAAAACCTTTATGATAAGCAGTGGAATTTACACAGGTGAAATTAGGAATGAACTTTTTAAAAATACATCCAAATATGAAGCGAGAGCACATAAGAAGTTTATCAATTCAGAGGCACAAATTTTAAGAAGGACGAATATGCAACGTGAAAATGGGTCGATGGGACCCAAAACTGTGGTCGCGTTGATAAACCAATATAACAAATAAGAATAATCTAGCAGTAAACTGGGTAGTTTACAAAAGGAAGTTTACAGTAAAACTGTAAAACTATATGAAGGTGGTATACTGATGCAGCGAAATGTATACATCGAGTTAAAGGCAATTTTACAAAATAGGCAAACCAAGGTAAATAAACTTTTTTTGTTTTCACGAAGTCAGAGGAAGGCGCATTTTGACGGTAATAGCTTCTTTCCTATATGAGAAAAATCCCTAAAAAGGATTTTTTTTAAAGCATGTTTTAAAGTCTAATGTTGGTCTAGTACGTTTTTAAGGTCTCTTGGAGTTTAGACACTAATATTTAAACAACAAACTTCATTGGTTACAGTTTACCTATGAGCAGAAATTTTCAGCTTGTCATTGTCCTTTAAAATTAGAGACTTGAAAATTCTCTAATTCTTCTCAAAATAAAAATTAATCCCCGATCAGTTTCTTAAGGAAACATCAACCAGAGCCTAAGAACAACAGGGTGTTTTTTTTAAACGCAACCCAAATTATATTTCCTGAAAAGGAGTATCTCCCCCCAAGATCCCCATATTTGACCCCATTAGATTATTTTCTTTGGGGATTCATAAAAAGGAAGAGCTACGAACAATTCACAGGATATTCAGCAGCTCATGACAAACATAACAAATTTAACACAAGTAATTAAAAAAGGTACTTAGCAAAACGTGTTCAAGAATTTAGAGGTTACAGTACAACTTTATATAAATAAATGTTAATGGCGAATAGTTTGAACACACGATGTGAGGTAAATGTGATCAAACTTAAATAATAGGTTCAATAAAATGTAAAGATCAAAAAAGCAATACTCATATTACTCATTTCATCTATATATGTGCATTATTTAATCTTAAACATGGGTTGCGATTAAAAAAACACCCTGAATCATCATCAGAGTGATCAGGGGCGAACCCAGGAATTAATTTCGTGGGAGATATACCCTGTATGGAGTATAATTAGGGTAGTAGAGTAGGAGTCACCTCAGTTGGCCAAAACGAAAGTAAACAAACTATTATCTTCTTACGAACTTAAGCATAAAATCCAGCTGTGCTGAAAACATAGCTAACGAACATATAGCACTTGCAGATGCGGTATTGCAACTGGAAGTTCTCTTGCGCAACTTAAAATATTACTGATGGCTTTTTCAAATTAAGTATGTATTAACACAGACAGGGTGTGCCATGGATGCGGCTTTATTTATAGTCTTAGTTTTTCTTATTAAATAAAATCGGTGATGAAAACTAGGCGAGTATTCATTACTAATAGCTGCAAGTCGGCATCTGACAAGAAAGATTGTTTCATATTGCGTTCATAACTTATCAGAATCGGTCCAGGAAAAATAAACAAGCAGCTAAACAAACTAAAATAAATGTCAGTCAAGAGTTAGATTCAAATTAAACTGCCCCACTGTGTAAACAGGTCGAATGAAAATAGAAAATTCTAAAAATAGGTGATATTTTAAACATTCTTTAACCTAAAAGATTACCACTAATGACAAGAAAACAATATTGTAAACAAACGCAACGTGGCGATTTGACAGTTCGGAGGAAATGTAAACAAACAACATGTGTAACCGATAATGTTTTCAATGTGACTTGTATAAAAAATTTTGATGAGATGATTAGTACATGCTTTGGCCAACTTAGGTGAATCCTACTCTACACATTTTACGACATGATTCTGTGGGAGGGGGTATTATCAATGCTAAAGTATCGTGCCCTTTGCATTACCTACCTATATTCCCTTCCCAATCGAGACTGTAAGTTAATCATTTATTGTTCATTTTATTATTGTGTCGATACAAAACCACGCAAAAATATTTTATTTATTTTGATAAAAGCTTGACCCGAAGGCCATTACCAAAAGGTTTGTTATCCCAATGATCGGAAATTACATTGTTCATTTCGACGTTTTTTATGACCTTTTTGGGAGACCTTTAAGAGTCCAAAATCCAAAAAGACCCTCGTTTTATCTAAGACGGTTTTTTAACAAAAATCGTTTTCAAATTTTTAGTTTTCCTTTGCAAGATTGTTGGTGGATATGACAAACTCTGCTTTCTTGCACCCGGTATGTTCAAATAGTTCTGCAGGATTCAGACAAATTTTAGTCGTTTAGACGTGATATTAAAATCAGATTATGTAGTGCGTTAAAATTTAGGTCCCTTAGTTGCCATTGGCTGTTGGTTGGGCTATTAATTAACAGTCCTGTCTAAGGATCATGTCGGTCTTAGTCAGTAACAAGTCTAAAAGATCGCGCCACAATCATCCTTCACTCATCTGTCATTCATACTCAGCTCAAAATACCCGAGTAAGTCACCATTTCAAGAAAAGTATAAAGTACATTATTTAGATTTTTTACGATGGAAAGTCAGAGTTTTATGTTTAACAAAATCTATTGTTAATATGATACCTTAACATCGGTTAATTCTTAACCGACTTGTCACTCACCATGTTGGTGTAACATTTACCGTCATTATGACGGTAAATGTTATTTCCATCTCAAAACACCAGCTTAAAATAAAAGTGGGATTAACCTAAAGAGGCTTTAATCGTAATGAAGATCGTAATCCGATCTCAAGAAGAGACGATTCCTGAGAGCAGCTTATGTAATAGGTCCCCAGAGACCGAACAAATTATCGCTTCTTTTAGGGGTTCTAAGGATCTTCAACGTCATCGGTCATTACGTAGAAGTCGAACGGTGACTGGTCTCCGCTTTTGAAAATGAAGATAAGAGAGGTAGGTACTGGCATTGAATATATTCAATGGTACTGGATACAAAAATCGAATTGTACAGGGTGTATCCGAAATACACCGGAAAACTTTGGAATATTGTTCCTGAGGTCAAAACAAATAAAAAATGTCCTATAAGTATGTATCCAATCTCGCTCCGTTTTCCGTCTGTCGGTCTGAACGTGTTTTTTACATGATCAATCATAACTTTTTAACTAATAGAGGTACCAACTTCAATCTTGGTACACCTATGTTGGCTAATAGTACTTATCTTTTTGCCGAGTATCAAGTTTCTACTTTCCACCATTTCAAAATGGCGGCCGTTTTAATTTTTCAAAGCTTAATAACTCAGGAACTATAAAATTTCATAAAAAATAACAAGTGACAAAAAAAGTGCAAAATTTAATTTCCTGTCAGGAAATGTACAATTTTAATAAGGTCATAACACAATTAACGGATGAAAATAATTTTTTCTGAAGTTTTAACCGTAAATTTGGGTAAATTTAATAATTTAGCAGGTTGTAACTTTATAAAAATTGAATTTTCTCCGTTATTAGTTTTATGACCCTGTTAAAATTGTACATTTTCTTAAAGGAAATTAAATTTCGCACCTTTTTTCTCTTGTTATTTTTTATGAAAGTTTATAGTTTCTGATTTCCCACATCAAAAAGAAATGCAATTAAATGCATTTTAATGCATTTAAAAAAATGCAAATGCATTTTTAATATATTTTGTGAAATGTATTTGGCCAAATTATTTTTTAAAGTATGATAAATGATTTTAAACAACATTTTAACTGTATATTAATAGTATTTTAAATGCATTTATTTTACATCCTTAAAAATACATTAAAAATACATCTTAACAGCATTTTGTAAAATGTGTTCAGAATGCATTCAGAAAAAGGTAAAAAACACATTTTAAATGTAAATAAAATGTATTTTAACTGGATATTAATAGTATTTTAAATGCATTTATTTTACATCCTTAAAAATACATTAAAAATACATCTTAAAAGCATTTTGTAAAATGTGTACAGAATACATACAGAAAAAGGTAAAAAACACATTTTAAATGTAAATAAAATGTATTTAACTGTATATTAATAGTATTTAAAATGCATTTATTTAACATCCTTAAAAATACGTTAAAAATACATCTTAAAAGCATTTTATAAAATGTGTTCAGAATGCATTCTGTAAAAGAAAAAAAACACATTATAAATGTAAATAAAATGTATTTTAACTGTATATTAATAGTATTTTAAATGCATTTATTCTACACCCTTAAAAATACATCTTAAAAGCATTTTGTAAAATGTGTTCAGAATGCATTAAGAAAAAGATTAAAAAACACATTTTAAATGTAAATGAAATGTATTTTGTGGACATTTATGTATAATTTTTTAAGCATTCCAATAGCATTGCAATTACAAAGTAAATACATTTTTATATCACGTATAAACTATTTTTTAAGATATATGGAATGTATCCCACATGGATAGGCAGGCCTATATATTTGAATATATTTCAAATCTATTTAAAAATACCAATATATATAAAAAATATATTATCAAGTATATATGATTTTAGTTTATATTTGAAATCTATACTAGGATATATTTCAAATATATTTAATGAAATATATTTTAGGAATATATTTTGAAATATATAAAGAAAAGAAATCCTTGGAAAATTCGTGATGTTTACCATCTTAGGCAACGAATAATTAATTAATTCTCTGACAAACCCCCCCTCCCCCAGAAATGTCGGCCAGGACATATGAGGAGGTGGAATATCGTTACGATGTGTGCCGTGCCGCCGTGGGAGCCCATATTGAACTTTATGAAATTGCTAAAAGAAACTTGAAAATGCAACCTTTTTTATAATGTATAAAACATTTACATAAGCTTATTGATTCATAAAAATATTTTGCCTCAAAACCCCGGAATTCTTTTATAGACACCCTGTATAAGAAAATATAATTACACCCATAATGAAAACGTAAAAGTACTGACCAGAATGTACTCATATAAAAATTACAAAGAAAAAATACATGTCAAAGAATTGATATTTCTTAGTCAATTTGTATGCAATCCTATAATTATATAGGATGTTTTATATTTAACGGAACACAATTGAAATACATCTCAATATACTGTCACCCAACACATAATGTAATGCACAATGCTAAATCAGATTATGTACGATTAACAAAGCATTTATGAGACTTTTAAAAATGCGGAAGTAAAAATAGCCTGTAAATGCTTTCGATGTAAAAAATTCATTCGATTTGTAAGTGATCACAACCAACAGCAGAAAAGAAAAAAGATGACTTGACGAAACCATGCTGGGGAGTGTATGAACGTAAATGTTGGAACTGCGATACGGTAACATCTATTTTGGACAAACTTTAGAATAAATTTTCATATAAGATACAAAGAACATTTACAGTCTTCGCCAACTCCTATGATAAACTTTAAGTATGCAACGTGTATTAGATACAACAACAACTATTTAATTACTGAATGCTGTCTGACTAGTGCTACAACGCAAAAACATTGGAACTCCAACTCCAAAAGAAAACAGCGTTCCCAATCAGTTTTACATCCTAAGTTATGCCATGTCACCCATGAGTCGAAATGGCCGAGCGGTTTAAGGCGTAGGTTAGGTTAGGTTAGGATGTAGGCGAAGGGTTGGTAGAGTGTGGGGGTCCGGGGTTCGAATCCCAGCGGAGTCGCCCTATTTTTTTGTTCATGAAAATCAAATGTAAGGCTATTATTATTTATTTATTTATCAATTTATTAATTTTTTGAAGAAGTTTTACAATTAAATTGAAAAAATATGTGTATTTTATTCATACAAAATATTCAAGAATATTCATTAAAAATGCATTTGTAATATATTAATTGTATATATATAAATACATTTAAAATGCATTTTATTAATCTTTGAATGCATTTTTACTTCATTTGAAATACATATTTTATACATTTTAAATGTATTTAAAATGAATTATAACTGTTCCAAAATTTATACTTTTATGAAGCATTTCTAATACATTTCACAAAATGCATCAAACTGTATTTAAATGCATTTTAAAAAATGCATTAGAAATGCATATTTTTTGATATGGGTTATTAAGCTTTGAAAAATTAAAATGGCCGCCATTTTGAAATGGTACAAAGTAGAAACTTGATAATCAGCACAAAGATCGGTCCTATTAGCCAGCATATGTGTACCAAGTTTGAAGTTGGTACCTCTAGTAGTTAAAAAGTTGTGATTGATCACGTAAAAAACACGTTCAGACCGACAGACGGAAAACGGAGCGAGATAGGATGTATACTTACAGGACATTTTTATTTGTTTTGACCTCAGGAACAATATCCCAAAGTTTTTCGGTGTATTTCAGATACACCCTGTATAATTCCAGCAAAGTATAATGCATTGAAGATTTGAATGGTTTTATTGGAGCTTATTAGGTGGGCTTTTAGTGGGATCTGGGTGGATTTCTTAGCCATCTATTGGATACACGATTTAGGTCAATTTCGCTGGCCCAGCCATGTTGGAGTTTCAAGATTTCTAACATACATACCACGAGCTGTGGTGGGTTAATACTGCATAGAACCCAAAAATTAAAGTGAGTACTCTTACTATTTCTGAGTAATTAATAGTAACATTTTACCGAGCCAGGATGAAACGAGCCCGGTCATTTAGGAATTTCATAATCGAAACCATATCACATATTGATTCCACGTAGTACACAAATATTTAAGTTAGTACCAAAGGCATTGCTGAGTTACAACCTTCAAAAATTTCCTGAGCAATTATACGTTAGCCCGATGATGATAGAAAATGGAATTTTCAATACTAAGAGTTAACACTAGATTAGTAGGTTATTTTGTACATTTTTTTAGTTCGAGGTTTAAGAAAAATTATGTTTTAGGTTGGTGTGTCCGGTTTATGGTTTTGATAATCAAAATAAATAATAATCCAGAACTGAGTGTTTTTTCGGTCGCGCAATGTAACAGAATGGAACAGAAATTCACCAATTTAGGCCATTTTGTCATGCACCTCTTTGCCCAGTTTGCAGTTAAGAAATTATTTTCTAAATGTGCAAGAAAACAACTCCATTGTATAACTTGATCGAATCCTTGAAGTAACTCGTTAGATCAACACTGTAATGTTTTGATTGCTCGAAGGAAATGTTTTGATCTTTCAGGAAATACTTACTTTTCATTACGGCAAACCACACGGGCACGTTTAATTAAGCAATCTGTTCCTTTTAAGTTTTTGAATGGATTTGAAGAGCTTAGATACAACCTGAGGACTCGGGTTGGCAGCGGTTAGCCATCTGAAGTGGGATGAAGGACCAGGCGTCTTGGGAACAATGTACGAAGTAATATACAATATAAATTAGATATGGCTTTATACAAGTATCACTTCCGCCTAATTTGTTAAGCCTCAATTTTCCAAAGAAATCATACTTTAAATTTTTAATACCAGTATATGCGAAGATACATATAAACTGTCCCATGTAACATGTTTGTATGACATATTTGTATAAATCTTGTAAATGTAATGTAATTGTCGTTGCCACTTGCTGTAATTGAGTACTTAATAAAGTGTCCAGCGCTACCCGGGCACTTCATGAAGTGCCCATCTCGCCTGGGCACATAGTGCAATCGAACGGTTTCATTAAACGTTACACTATGTGACCAACAAAACTGGACACTTCATGAAGTGCCCAACGCTCGTAAAAAAGTATTGCTTTTACACTATGTGTCCACCTCAGATGTTGGGCACTTGCTGTAAAAACCTAAAACTACGATTTACGTCGCAGTTGATAGCATCCAATGAAATATTTTTGATTATAAAAAATTAAAATATGTTAAAATAATATTGTAGAATACTCAAAATAAGATTCTCGACCAGTCAGGCAGACAATTCAGTCAATTTTTATGTTATGATTTTGTTACTAACAAGAAATAAAACATTTTACCTAACAAATTTATACTTGACATAACACTTCAAAATCAACATTAACCTTTTAAAACGCTTTTTAAGGTTTTAATTAGTTACTTACTTACTTACTTACTTAGTTACGCTCAACGCTCAATAAAACTTAAGAGAAATCAAAATATAGCTAGGCAAAACAAATTTTCCGGGAGTGCCATGAAAGACTTCCGTACCCAAATTAATGAAAACAATTCCAGATTTACTTATTTGGTAGCAGAATTTAAAACAATTATATTGATTGCTATTGTTTTGTTTGTAGTTATACAGTTTTGTTGGAAACAATTGGAGCAATTGAAGGTAAAGTTTTTTTGTATGTTTTTATAAATGAATACACATAGAAACATCACATCACGCCTTTTTATTCTAATATAAAATGACGACATGTTTTGAATCTTGTTCTTTTTAAAGTCTTGTTTATAATCTCATTTTATTCAAAGGAAATGAAGAAGCAGCAACTTATTTTTGGAACAAGTCGTCTAGTAAAATAGTGTTTTTTTTTTAATTAAAGGGTACTTGGTATTAAAACTAATTTTATCACCATTATATTAGTAGCCCGAATGTTTATCATGGTCTCGGGCTTAGGTCTTGCCATGAATACTTCGGTAACCGCTTCTTCCAAAAACCTCAGAAATCGGTTAACATTCAGCCACAAATATATTCTATTTCTAATATGTATAATACATATTAAATTAGTTGAAACATGTAACCATAATCCATAGGGTAAAATCAAACAATCCTGTTTGAAGGTTATTCATTATCCAGACTAAAAAAAGAAAAACAAACAGAACCTTTATTTTCGATCTTTCTCAATAAAGGTCCAGTTAGTGTTGATTGTCTGAAGTGGTGTCCCAACAACAGATGAGCGAGCAGTTATCTTCACTCGAGCAGTTATCTTCACTCGAGCAGTTATCTTGTCGATGTCGAACCTCGATACTTTTAAATCTTAAAAACTACGCTGCGACCACGCGTAACTGGAAATGATTGCACGGTTATATTTTACCTCTAAAAATAATGTATAACTTAATGTTCAAGAGATGAGTAGAATCAAACCTTTACTTAACGTGTCATTGAAAGTCGAAACTGGCGTACAGGTCACAACGTGCGGAGGAGTAATATCTGCTCACTATTAGAATATCTCTGTAGCTTGAATTTCCTTTTATTTTACCTCTATATATCTCGAATTCGGCTCAAATTACCTTTGTAAGCAAAACTCATCTAAAAACTATCTCTATAACTCGAACCATGCCAAAGTCGAATCATAGATAGGCCTATTAAAAATCGCAGTCCCGTGGAATTGCGAGTTCATGAGAGTCGACTGGATCTAGTAATTTATCATTTGCTGGGGACATTGAGGGACTACTGGTAATACTGAGGGGAGCGTGGATATCCCGGTACCGAATACCACAATAGCATGGTGTAAAAGCGTACTACATATCTATGAACCACCTTGTTAAAGTAAAATAGAGCACCGCGAATTTTGGATGGTGTGAAACATGTTTTGAGCGCGGCGAGTCACTATTTTCACCGAGTTTAAAAGATTCCCAGAGTGTTTTTTATTTTTGTTTCTATAACAAATTATACAGTGTGTAAAAAAAGTCCGTCCCCCCTCCGTAATTTTTTTGTTTGTTAAGGCAAACAATTAACCTTTTGGGAAAGAAACTAACTCAACCCAAATTATTTTTTGACTTTACGAAAAATTTTGAGTGTCCCCAAAAATGGGGGAATTTTGGGGGTAACTCAAAATTTTCAAATGCAAACCCCTTTTGAGTGACCCCTCATTTTAAAAAGCTTTCAAAAAGTAGATGAATGGTGAAAATTGAAGGCTCTAACGTATTTCTATCGAAATTAACAGCTTGTCAAAGTTTTGAATACAATACATCCTTGAAACCTGGCGATTAGGACGTTTGGAGTTTTAATTCACCTTTGGTGAGGTAAAAATCAAACGAGCCTAGGAAAAATGTTATTGAATGAAAAAGTAGTATCTTTTTGTGATATTTAAAATTTTGAGTGTCCCCCAAAAACATTGGGGATTTTGGGGGACACTCAAAAAACAACAATAACAATAACAAATAAAAAATAACAATTGACTTTGGGGATTTTGGGGGCAACTAAAAATTTTCAAATGCAAACCCCTTTTGAGTGACCATTCATTTTAAAGAACTTTCAAAAAGTAGATGAATGGTGAAAATTGGACGTCGCTAACGTGTTTCTATAAAAATTAGCAGCTTGTTTAAATTTCTAGGAGTCGTATTAAAAACTTTGACAAGCTGCAAATTTTGATAGAAACACGTTAGCGACCTCCAACCTCCACCAATCGCATATATTTTAAAGCCCTTTAAAATGAGGGGTCACTCGAAAGGGGTTTGCATTTGAAAATTTTGAGTTGCCCTCAAAATACCCCTTTTTTGGGGGACACTCAAAATCTTTGGTAACGTCAAAAAATAATTTGGGTTCAGTTAGTATCATTCCCCAAAGTCAATTGTTTGTCTTAACAAACAATAAAATTAAGGAGGGGGGACGGACTTTTTTTACACACTGTATTTATTAATGACAAGATAAATTCAAAGAACTACTTCTCCTTTTGAATTAGGTTTTATTTTTGTTGAGGAGGTGAGGTGAGGCATGCCTACTTAATTTCTTAAACAAATTACCTTAGATGATATCTGATATCTACTTGCGATTGGTCAAATAGAATTACTCGTACCAAAACAGACTTAATTGTAATAGTTTTACTTTAAGTTTCAGAGACCTAGACCGTAGTGATGTCATCACTATCCCAAATTATTATTTTTTTCAACTAATCGATAAACGTCTTGCAGGGCAACCTTAATAAGAGTAAATATTACATTTTTCGACTTTAAAAATTCATTTCATTACGTTATTAGATGATTTTGGCCTATTAACTTACATAAAACTCGTTTTTTAGTCAGAAATTGTTAGTTATTCTCATAATTCGGTGCCGATTTGCAATAACTGTGCAATCAAGTAGGCAAACAATCAATCGATCAAATGTACCTCCAACAAAAAGTCTACCGTTTAGAGTTAAAAGGAACCAAATACTCCAAAGAATATTAGTAAAATAAAAACCCTTTCGCAATATTCCGGAAAACGTGGATTGGGAAAAGCATGTTTGGATAATTTTGAGAGCGGATTATGTACTTTAATCCAATACTAAGTTGGCGCTTGGGCCTAAGCTGCCAACGCAAGCGTCGACGGGTCGATATGTACTGTTTATGTCTTTTAATCCAGTTCATTTAGTTAAAATTTACAAACTCACTTTAAATTAAAGAAGTTTCATTGCGTCTCTAAAATCTGGCTTTCAATTTTTAATTCGGGTCCATTTTCAATCGTTATTTATTTAAAAATAAGTGAGTAGCCTAAAACGGCAATTTCTAATTAAGGATACATTTTGCACAACAAATAATGTGTAAGCCTGTTTCTAAAGAAATAACGTTAATTTAAATTTAAATTAAACAAGAAATGTTTCATCGTGTTGTACGTGATTTTTGTGATTTGAACCCGAATTAAAAACACTCTGTAAAAAGGACCGATCGGCCTAAAGTTATGTAAATAACCTTGACAGAATAAACCAATCTCTTTGATGAAGCTAATGAGAAGATATCCAGGGATCGATGACTAGGGCAGATCTCGGGCTTGGATGGAGCTGTTTACTGAATCATCGGCCGACACCTCGACTGCGCCGCCCAATCATCGGCCGACACCTCGACTGCGCCGCCCAATCATCGGCCGACACCTCGACTGCGCCGCCCAATCATCGGCCGACACCTCGACTGCGCCGCCCAATCATCGGCCGACACCTCGACTGCGCCGCCCAATCATCGGCCGACACCTCGACTGCACCGCGAGTCGACTCTCGATAACTTGAACCTCGATAACTCGGATTATTCTCTATCCAATATGAAAATCCTGGCTAGGTAGAAATAGAAACCATGGGTAGCTCGAAATAATTGTAGGGTTATAATTTTACCTCTGTTAAGTCGAAGGAAAGCAAATATTACCATCATAACTCGATGTTCAGTAATGATTCGAATTAAATTTTGCCATTTTCCTCTATAAATCGAAGTTTACCTCTTGATCTCGAAGTTTACTCGACAGGTGTAAGTAGAAACCCGGCATACAGGTCGCAACGTCGCAACGTCGCAACGTGTCAAATTCGTCCACCGACACGGTTCTTTATCTCTATGACTCGAGTTTTCAGAGTTACCTCAATACCTTGAATTTTGCTCAAATTCCCCGTGTAAGTCAAAATTAAGTAAGAATTGCCTCTATAAAGGTCCTCATTCATGCGCGTGCATAGCACGCCTCTCATTGGACGGCCAGCTCGTAATTGGCTTTATTAGCAAAAGCACGCCGCGCCGCGTCGTCGTTCTTTTACACGAAAGACCGATACACCTGGTTACACTACTGTGGTGGTCTGCAGTCGGCGGACTGCGGCTGCGAGACAATTGAACGAGTGGCTCAATACAAATATCTTGGAGTAATTATTGATCACTAATTAAGCTGGATACCACACATCCAAAGCATTAAACTAAGATTAAGAAGAATGTTCTACGCGTTCTCGCAGCTTGGTCTGTGCTGTCTGTTGACCATTGCAGGAGTGTGTACTATGCCTATGTGCCTATGTGCAGTCGCTTCTTGAGTACGGAGTATTGGCGTGGGGGGGGCGTGTCCATTGCATCTCTTAAACCTCTTGCGGTCGCTCAAAGATCAATAATCAAAACAGTTCTAAGAAAAGATCAAAGATACCCTACTAAACTACTTTTTCAAGATTTTCCTGTTCTAAGTATAAGAAAACTCTGTTTGAAAAACTTAATTTGGTTTATAACATTTAATAAAAATAAAATTTTTTCAGAAATTGTACAGCCATACCCAACCAGACACAAAACTAACAATGGTATTAAAATTCCTAAGCTAAATAATTCAATCCAGCAAAATATTCCATTTTATGTTGCTCATATCCTTTATTCTAATTTACCACCTAGTATAAGAGAACCCGAGGTGAGAAGCGTCACTGCTGTCAAACGGGAGGTGGCGCGGTGGTTGCATGGCCTGGAGGATGGGACTGTGGAGGCTCTTATCCACTCGCAGTACAGAGTATATATGTAGTATTTACTTTTATTTACTTTTTTCTTCTTATTTTTGTTTTTCTCATAAATTTTGTGATTTCAAGCACTCTGGTGTTTTTAGTTTTTAGTTTTTAGTTTAGCATATGGTAATTGAATTTTCCCAGGTTATTTCATCTTATTTTTTACTTTTATAATTATTTTATTTTTTGTCTTTTTTTAAATGTGCTTACCAGTGAAGTCTAATTGAAAAGTGACAGTGCAGAGGTCTCTCCCCACACGCAGACATATAGTCTTTGTGGGGAAATTTCCACTATGTAACTTACTTTTACTGTATGTAATGTTTGTATGTATTGTAATGGAAATAAATATCTGAATCTGAATCTGAATCTGACCTTTCATGACGGCGCCGGCGCGGGGCATGAGTGGAGTGGGCACCTTGACTCAAACTAAACCTAAGTCGAACCATACCTAAGTCCAACTGTACCTAAGTCAAAGAAAGATCATAGTCCCGTGGAATTTTGAATTAGCGAGAGGCGATTGCCCTGGCACATTGTGAACGCATCCGATTTTTATTAATCAATTGATTGAGCTAAAGCGTATGTTATTATTCAATCAACAAAACGTTACCTTGTATTTTCAGTTCAAAATTTCAAGTTTGAGGTTCGTTTAAATATTATAACTATTTAGTTTTAACATTGTTATTTGTTCATGCTGTATACGTTTGTGTGTGTTTCCCATATATTTGACATTAAAAATATATTCTGTAAACTCAGATATACCCGCAGCTTCGCCCCCTGAAAGAAAAACTAATTTTAGTTCAATTATGCCATGCGCAATTTTTAGGAATAATTAACAAATAGAGTGATTCGGGCCATGGGCGTGCAAATACACCCTTAAGGTGCAGCTGGTAACTCCACCCTAGACTGAAGTGAGAAGTCATAACGTTTCTCTCTTGATTAGCAAATGGTATGAATTAGCTTCCTCCCATTTTCCGATACAGAGAATGAGGGATAACCTGGGATGTAAAACAAAAAAACGCTAGGGGCTGGTTTCCGACTTATCATCAATCTAAATTTAACAGGTTTTTGAAAGTCACGTTTTAGACCGAAAACTATAAGAAAAACGTTTCTCACCCACATTAAAGATCGGATCACTAAGCTATTGATAAGGCAAAATTACTGTATTAATAATATATTTTTGGAAGTGAAATCCACATTACCTAAGCAAACCCTCCTAAAATTTTAATTTTGGAAACTCTGTTTTTAGAGGATACACTTACACTCGAAATAAAATGTCCATACTAAGTTTTAATATTATTGTTTGAGTACTTATTTATTTATTTATCAGATGAAATACCCACTATAAAAAATTGGGAAAACAATATACTACTTCGGGCGGCCTTTTGATGTATAATATAATACAATTTAAACCTTTTGATAGAATATATTTTTAAGTCCTTTCTTAGTATGCATCTAGGATATTTTTGCCAAGATTCATGCCTTGTAGTTTTTGTGAAACTGTGATCAGTCAGACAGTCAATCAGTTAGCTAAACGTTTTGGCTTTTATATTTTTAGATAAAACCAAATAAAAATGCAGGAACTAATTCATTTTACTTATGGTACTGGAATTAATAAGTTTATGATATATCTCATTCTTGAAAATAATGTTCAATTTTTGATTTTGAATGTGAACTTGAACTTGAATCTTTGACTTTGAATTTTTAACTTTTTATGTAATTCCTTTGTCATAAAATAGCCAACATCAAACAACGCCCTTGTGACCCTTATAATTCTATCCGTATTTTAGTGTTTTACAAACGAGATTCTCAAGATAGACATATTTATGAAAAACTTCTGAGCAGGGAAAGAAGCAGAACAAACTAATAAACCAATATCCCTAGTTCTTGTTAAAACGGTAGCTAGCACTTAAAGTCAACAAAATTAGCCAGATACTTTTGACTTTAATGAAAATATGAAACAGTTTGAGCTCTTCAACTAGTAAAATGACAAAACAATGTACATTTAAATAAAAGTGGGCTTTACAATAGTTTTGAAAATTACAATTATTAATTAGCCGCCTATCATAGTGACTTGATGATAGTCTTAATGACTGTGTCTTGATGGGTGTGGTAAACTTGACCGTAAAACCTGTTATAATGACATCGCTTCTGTGAGAAAATGCTGAGAAAGGAATTTAAATTTCTCCATTTCAGAAGCTTCGCAGTTTTTATATTTGACCCGCAATTATATTTTTATTTTAATATAAACATACAAATGGTTAAACTCCTAATAACCCGAGTATACTGTTTTCTGACAGTAGAAAACCCCCTAAGAAACTGTTATTTTTTCTCAGTGATTTCTGAGAAAATTGTTAAATAGAGTTAGTGTTTGTTTTTGGGTAAACGTAAAAGCTGCTGAACCGATTAGGCTGAAATTAAAATCGATAGTTTATCATGTACCTGCCCAACTCATGGGCCTATTTTGTAAACCCAACATTCTTAGTGTATATGGTATCACATATATATCGAAGAGTTATAATTAAAAAAAAGTATTAAAAGAGACTTAAAGAAGTATTTAAAGATACTGATACTTCAGAGAATGTATTACTCTCTCAATATAATATAGAATACTCTTAAAAATGATGCAGTCATTTTCCTCAATTTTAGATACTCGTATCCCAGCAACAGATTAAGAGAAAATCAATTTTTGACCTTTGCAGACCGTTTTTTGTTTGTTTTTTTTTCTTTTGCTTATTTGAAAACACAAGGTAGTTGCGATGACGAGTGTGATGACCGAGATTGATCAAAAGCGCCTTTCAAACCTCGAACAGGACTAATATCAAGGTTGGCCGAGTCTAATTACATTTCCAATGATAAAAACTTGTCACACTTCCACAAATGTTTGCCTTTCAGTTTACACCTGACTGTTCCAGCGTTTGGCATATTGCAAAACAAGATTTTCATTTAAATATAGTTTAAAATGTTGCTGCAGTAATTTTCATAACAGGAGTGGAAAGTGATAATTTGCATACTCGACACCATATGGTCGAGAATATGCAAAACACATCTACTGTTTTGAACGATATTTTTCACAACACGACTTTCAAATCAGATGTATTCTTTTATTAATTTGTATCGGGAAAAATAAAAAATATAGTAAACGTTAATTTTGAAATGTAGGGTAGGCTGTTGTACCTTGAAACACTTTTGATATTTTAATTTTTTGAAAATTAATCATAGCTGTTTTTACAATGTAAAAATCACACAGCCTTTCTTTCGGATAGTGGCCATAATAACATTAAATTGTTTTAAAGAAATCATTGTTTTAGCATTGATTAAAAAATAAAATAAAATTTGTTCCAAGGTACACTATGCTCTTGTACCTTGAAACGTACCCTTTTTACTTTGGAAAAAGAGGGATATTTAGAAAATAAAATGAAAACTACTTGTTACGGTCTATTAAGTTTATTACAAATTACTTTTATTGGATTTGAATACATACTGATTCTCTGATTTTTACTAACATCTTGAAAATTTACTGATCCAGAAATTTTACTTTCTGGAGGGGCTGAAACAGCCTCTACGGTTTTTTTCAGATTTTTGCATTAACTGGAGGCTTCTTAACGCCAACCTCGTTTCAAGGCATGATATATCTTAAACAAAAACACGCAAACCAGCATAATGTACTTGGGAGGCGTTGTGTTCCAAGGAACAAGAGGATGCGTGTCTATAATTAAAATGGCGGATAACGACACTAACCTAAACTTAGCCAATTCAGCTATTATACAAATTTACTCATCAATAAAAACACTATCCCAGAATAACATAACAAACCACCACCAGAATAACATAACAAATCACCACCGGAATGCTGAATCAATGATAAAAAACAAAATATAAAGTGAAAAAAATTTACTTTAGGGTGGTGAAATAAAGTTTTGTCAATAACCACATGCAAAACTGCTTAAACAACCCCAGACTGACACTAGCGCATTCTTGGTGGCTGCAACTATAACATATATTATTTTTAGCCCGCTGGATGGTACCACTAATCGAGAGCAAACTATGTTCCAAGATACAACAGCCTACCCTAAACATTATTCTACGTAGTAAACTATGTAAAAAAGAACTTTTGCAGGTGTTAAACACATAACGAAAACAGGTGATAACATAGTATAGAGAAACAAATACTCAGGATTTTTTCTTTTACAACCTTATAACGGTTGCTAATCTTGATATTTGGTATATACTCTGTAAGAAACCTAAGAATCCCATAAAAATCACAAATTTTTCTTCTTTGCGAGTTTTTTACCAATCGACTGCATATAACTCTTTGAATATGATAAAAGTTAACGAGCATAAATACCTTAAAAGCTAATAATATCTCAAAAGACGAGGCGTAGCGTTAAGCTGTGGCATGATCAAAAGGCGTAGTCTGTTGTAGAGATCTTAGATCATTATACATGTATCAATGTCACATACAACAAGGGGCCTTTGATACATGTGCATATCAGAGTAGCTGCACCACAGCATAGATACAGCTATGGTTGTATTACTGAGATAATGGTGTTTTACGCTACTTATACCACTAATGATACCGCTACCGATGATACCGTTGAGTGTGGCTGAAAAAATCGTGTTTGAAAAAGAATTTTTTACGTAAAATTCGAGTGTCCAAAAAAGTTTTTTGCCTGCCTCAAGTACAATGACCGTTCAAGTAAATAGGCTGCAACTTTACCTTGATCACTACTTATGACAAAATACGAAATATTTTAACATAACACAATTTTGAAAGGAAATCGTTGATAATCCAGTAAAACAAAGGCAGAGCCCCTTCCCTATCCCTATCAATATAAAATAACTCCGTTGTTCTTGATTGGATTTTGTCTTTAAGACCTATTATTTTGACATATCAGAAAATCATCGTACCTCATACCTCCTTCTTAACCACAGAGTAGATAGATGGTGTAAATGAACATAACTAAATACACAACTGAGATGGCAGCAGGATTGACCTACATATTTGCTTTACTGACCTCAAAAAATTCCCCGAAGGAATTAAGGGGGTTTAACTTCAACCAAGATTCAACTCTTCTCTTAAATTTGGCTCCTCACGTATCTGGCAGGAAGTTATACATTCGCATGCCTGGGAAAGCATAATTTTTCTTATCCAACCTACAGTAAGGCACATCGAGCCGACCTTTCCCTTTTGTATCATAGGCGTGCCGTCAGCACGAAACGTCAAGCCCCCAAGTTGTTGATGTGGGCTAGGCTAGGATGTAGTTGTCAAACACTGTGAGGATACCCAGCCCCTGGTGTGGGCGGGCCGACGATGGTCCCGGTAGCCGGTAGGCTCGATGATGCGGACTAGGCTAGGATGTAGTTGTCAAACACTGTGAGGATACCCAGCCCCTGGTGTGGGCGGGCCGACGATGGTCCCGGTAGCCGGTAGGCTCGATGATGCGGACTAGGCTAGGATGTAGTTGTCAAACACTGTGAGGATACCCAGCCCCTGGTGTGGGCGGGCCGACGATGGTCCCGGTAGCCGGTAGGCTCGATGATGCGGACTAGGCTAGGATGTAGTTGTCAAACTCTGTGAGGATACCCAGCCCCTGGTGTGGGCGGGCCGACGGTGGTCCCGGTAGCCGGTAGGCTCGATGATGCGGACTAGGCTAGGATGTAGTTGTCAAACACTGTGAGGATACCCAGCCCCTGGTGTGGGCGGGCCGACGATGGTCCCGGTAGCCGGTAGGCTCGATGATGCGGACTAGGCTAGGATGTAGTTGTCAAACACTGTGAGGATACCCAGCCCCTGGTGTGGGCGGGCCGACGATGGTCCCGGTAGCCGGTAGGCTCGATGATGCGGACTAGGCTAGGATGTAGTTGTCAAACACTGTGAGGATACCCAGCCCCTGGTGTGGGCGGGCCGACGGTGGTCCCGGTAGCCGGTAGGCTCGATGATACGGACTAGGCTAGGATGTAGTTGTCAAACACTGTGAGGATACCCAGCCCCTGGTGTGGGCGGGCCGACGGTGGTCCCGGTAGCCGGTAGGCTCGATGATGCGGACTAGGCTAGGATGTAGTTGTCAAACACTGTGAGGATACCCAGCCCCTGGTGTGGGCGGGCCGACGATGGTCCCGGTAGCCGGTAGGCTCGATGATGCGGACTAGGCTAGGATGTAGTTGTCAAACACTGTGAGGATACCCAGCCCCTGGTGTGGGCGGGCCGACGGTGGTCCCGGTAGCCGGTAGGCTCGATGATGCGGACTAGGCTAGGATGTAGTTGTCAAACTCTGTGAGGATACCCAGTCCCTGGTGTGGGCGGGCCGACGGTGGTCCCGGTAGCCGGTAGGCTCGATGATGCGGACTAGGCTAGGATGTAGTTGTCAAACACTGTGAGGATACCCAGCCCCTGGTGTGGGCGGGCCGACGATGGTCCCGGTAGCCGGTAGGCTCGATGATGCGGACTAGGCTAGGATGTAGTTGTCAAACACTGTGAGGATACCCAGCCCCTGGTGTGGGCGGGCCGACGGTGGTCCCGGTAGCCGGTAGGCTCGATGATACGGACTAGGCTAGGATGTAGTTGTCAAACACTGTGAGGATACCCAGCCCCTGGTGTGGGCGGGCCGACGGTGGTCCCGGTAGCCGGTAGGCTCGATGATGCGGACTAGGCTAGGATGTAGTTGTCAAACACTGTGAGGATACCCAGCCCCTGGTGTGGGCGGGCCGACGATGGTCCCGGTAGCCGGTAGGCTCGATGATGCGGACTAGGCTAGGATGTAGTTGTCAAACACTGTGAGGATACCCAGCCCCTGGTGTGGGCGGGCCGACGGTGGTCCCGGTAGCCGGTAGGCTCGATGATGCGGACTAGGCTAGGATGTAGTTGTCAAACTCTGTGAGGATACCCAGCCCCTGGTGTGGGCGGGCCGACGGTGGTCCCGGTAGCCGGTAGGCTCGATGATGCGGACTAGGCTAGGATGTAGTTGTCAAACACTGTGAGGATACCCAGCCCCTGGTGTGGGCGGGCCGACGATGGTCCCGGTAGCCGGTAGGCTCGATGATGCGGACTAGGCTAGGATGTAGTTGTCAAACACTGTGAGGATACCCAGCCCCTGGTGTGGGCGGGCCGACGATGGTCCCGGTAGCCGGTAGGCTCGATGATGCGGACTAGGCTAGGATGTAGTTGTCAAACACTGTGAGGATACCCAGCCCCTGGTGTGGGCGGGCCGACGGTGGTCCCGGTAGCCGGTAGGCTCGATGATACGGACTAGGCTAGGATGTAGTTGTCAAACACTGTGAGGATACCCAGCCCCTGGTGTGGGCGGGCCGACGGTGGTCCCGGTAGCCGGTAGGCTCGATGATGCGGACTAGGCTAGGATGTAGTTGTCAAACACTGTGAGGATACCCAGCCCCTGGTGTGGGCGGGCCGACGATGGTCCCGGTAGCCGGTAGGCTCGATGATGCGGACTAGGCTAGGATGTAGTTGTCAAACACTGTGAGGATACCCAGCCCCTGGTGTGGGCGGGCCGACGGTGGTCCCGGTAGCCGGTAGGCTCGATGATGCGGACTAGGCTAGGATGTAGTTGTCAAACTCTGTGAGGATACCCAGCCCCTGGTGTGGGCGGGCCGACGGTGGTCCCGGTAGCCGGTAGGCTCGATGATGCGGACTAGGCTAGGATGTAGTTGTCAAACACTGTGAGGATACCCAGCCCCTGGTGTGGGCGGGCCGACGATGGTCCCGGTAGCCGGTAGGCTCGATGATGCGGAGTTCTCTTTTTATGTATTTATTAACGGATTAACCATTTACAGAACACCACGGATTATCCGGACCCCATATTATCCGGTTCCCGGATTATCCGGACCAGTCAATCCGAGAAGTTAAAAAATTTGAATCACGGCAAAAATTGATTTTTGCGAGTTCACGAATGAAATGCGCCTTCTAAAACTAAACTGCAAATGCAATACATTACTGTACGCATTTAGAATCACAATAATTAAAAGGCCATCGCCAAAACAGTGCACGACAGCATTTCTGTTAACGTGTGAACGTAGTCTTTTGGTTTGCTACTTGGGGCGCTAGCAGTAATCAACATAAGCTTAACTTACGGCAATTTGCGAGCTAGTTTATTGCTGTCATTTTAAGAGTTTACAGTTGTGAACTCCATGTGTGAACTGATATTGAATTTCAAAATGGGTGGTTGATAAAAGGAAAAAATGGTTTTAACTTTAGAACAAAAACAAATAAATGTTGTCTAAAGACTTGACGC
This sequence comes from Flexamia atlantica, assembly GCA_035578135.1. NCBI lineage: Eukaryota > Metazoa > Arthropoda > Insecta > Hemiptera > Cicadellidae > Flexamia > Flexamia atlantica. The sequence goes on from JAQJVK010000010.1 coordinate 43,565,802, forward strand.
AGGAGAATCAAGTAAACAATTAGCTAAGGAACTGTGTGTTGAGACAAGTAGTGACAGGAAGAATCGAGCGCAGTTAGAAAAATGGTACTTATGCGGAACAAGCTTGAAAGAATAACATGTTGTACAGTCTTGATACGCTGTTTGAGCATCAATTTAGCAGGGGCTAAGGTATGGGGTCGCTATTTAGGCGATATTGTAATGATCTCGGATTATCCGGATTTTTTGTTACCCGGATCGGTGTTCCGCCACATTAATCCGGATAATCCGAGGTGTACTGTACAATTGGAATGCCACAATAATATATAACTATATGTACATGCATGCAAAAGATAGGTAATAGAAATTATGGCTACATATAAGCAAAAAAACATTAATGCAGTTTGCAAAAGCAGAAATAAATCTCAATACACAGACTCGTTATGCAAGACCTTGATAACAGAACAACAAGCTCAATAACTTACATTCATTAGGTCTATGCTAGACTCAGACAACGAATATTCATACAAAATCTCAGACAACGAATATTCATGCAAATACTGTACTCAGACTAATACAAAGCAAAATAAATTAATTTACATCCTTCATAAACGGTTGAGATACATAACCGAGAGCGGTAAAAGCTACATGCAAAACCTAACAATCTATAATTATTTATCAAAAATAACAAAAAAAATTATAAACTCGATAAAATGGTTCAGAGAACACAACAGGGGGCCGTAGAGCTGCATGCGATAAGCTAACAATCTATAAATTTGTAATATAAATACAATAAATAATGACTTTAACTGCAATGAATACCTGCATAAATGAAAACTAACATGGAAAAATCAATATACAGGCACAAAAAAAACTAGAAATACTTAAATAATACATAAATCGGAACTGTCAAGGATCTTCTTCCAGAAGTCTCTCTTGAAAGATTGGCCGCTTCCTCTGAAGAAGTCCAAATCTTCAAACAAGGTTAGGTTTGCAGTCCTCTGAATCCTGGGAAGGGCCCAAATAGTTCGTAGTTTGTAAAGTGATGCTTGAAGGCAAACAAAGTTGTCGAGCGGGTCTGGGATGGCACTCTGAAGTTTATTTTCTCGAGCAGTTCAGGGCAATCGATGGAGCCACCGACGATCCCGCGGAGCAGCATCAAGTCGTAAACTATTCGTCTGCGATGAAGAGGATGCAGTCCCAGATCCATCTCGACTTCTTCGACTGGCACTGCCATATAAGGATATCCTATTTTTACACCAATCGTCCTCACAAAACGTTTTTGGATTGCTTGTAGTTGATTTTTCAATGTTGACTGGTCTTCTTTGGAGCTTAAGTACCTCTCCGCAACCAAATGAATGGCCCCACAACAGCAGCCTCAATGGCACATGGCTGTGGAAGAGTACAAAGTAGGCTGACACAAGAAAGATCTTAGGTTCTTCCGTATACCACATAAAATGGTGGATTTTTTCAACTCGGAAGAATTGTAAAAGAAAGTTATCCACTGTATTTTTATTTAAATTTTCAAAGACCTTAATATTGAGTTGGGATTTAAGAAAAATGTGGGAAAAAGAATTAATTTAGTTTAATCGTTAATAATGAATTTTATTTAATTTCCCACACAATACGATTGGACATATGTCGTAGCCACTTGATGGACATTTCAAGAAGTGCCCAGCGCGCCTGGGCATTTTCATACAATTTTTATCCAAAATAAATTTATACAATTTTTATACTAAAGAATTTATTTTTCTAGAATCTTAGACACTTTCTTCAATTCTTTTTATTTCTCTTTCTTTCTTAGGCACTTTCTGTAAATTTGTTTTACCTTTCTATATTTTGATTTATTGAGGGTGGTTAAGTAAGAAGTTAATAAATTAAAACATTAAAAATAGGTTAATGTTAATGTTTATGTGTTATGTTACATATTAATGTGTTAGGTTAAATGTTTCATGTTTTTTATTCTATAGAAGCATATGATTTGAATTGACTGAATTGTCCAGTTTATGTTTCCTGAGTTATTTTGGCTACACCTCATTATTATTATTATTACTTACTATTAAACCATTTTTTTAACAGTTTGTTGCTTCAATAATATTATTATTAATAATGATGATTTGTAGCAGTGTAGCCGAAATAACTCAGAAAACATACAAAAAATCATAAAAAACATAAAGGCATAACATAATTGTCTGGTTTAGTTGTAGACAATCTTATTCTTAACGTTTTACAAAATTCTTTAAAAATTTTCCTATTTGTGTAATTAAAAATAATACATCGGATACTACCAATAGCAACGTAAACAGCAGTTTTACGTGTTTACATCAAGTGCCCAGCATCTGTGCTGGACACATAGTGTAAAAGAAATAATTACAGCAAGTGCCCAACGGTTGGGCACTTCATGAAGTGCCCAGTTCTGTTTACATTCACATGTCCTCTTCTCTTCTGGCCTTCTTCGGATGGCACTGGAGCATAGAACTATAACTAACTGTTTATACTTCTATGCACTGAAGGCGTCAGTAAGATTCGAAGAATCTCTCGTGCTGAAGAACCAAGTCCGTGCGTCAAGATCTAATTTAAAGGGGGTTGTTAGTAGGGTTGGTGTTGTCAGGTGGTTAGAAATTTGTCAATGGTGTAGAAACTATTGGTTTGTAAAAAAATTGAGTTTTTGTTTGAAAAGGTGAGTTTTTTCTATTAATTTAACCCAATTTGGTAAGCATTAAAAAAGATTTTCGACAGCGTATTTTAGTTTTTGTTCAATTACTTATACTGATGGTCACATACTGTAATTTTTAAGGGAACCGTTCAATTACTCGATGTGCCCTAGGCGAGCTGGAAATATTTTCTACTTTCATCACTATTTGGACACTCATATAAATGAGCAACCATATTATATCAAAGGACTAGAGTTATATTTTGGATATTAAAATTTCGAGAGAGTACTTTCAATGCTAGTTAAGAATATTTGTAGAATAAAATGGTTACTTACTAGGTCGCTCTACTTTTTCCATTAACATCGCGGAGTAATGTTAGTAGGTATTTTTCCTAAAGTGGTTTACAGACCTGCTTTCTTGTAATCCTTATTGTTGCTGATGGCAACTAGTTCCGACACCTATATGGTGTTATCTTCTAGGCCGTCCAAGGATGTGATTCACTTCAATTGAAAAGCGTCGATTAATTGAAAAAAAAAACACATACATATATATCGTCGATATTTTTTTCAATTAATCGACAATCTTCAAATGAAGTGAATCACATCCTTGGACGGCCTTAAAGATGACACCATATAGGTGTCGAAACTAGTTGCCATCAGTAACAATAAGGAATACAAGAAAGCAGGTCTGTAAACCACTTTAGTATTTCCCGGTACTAGTACTTAAGTACTTTAGTAGTATTTGTAGTACTTTAGTATTTTCCGGTATTAGTAATCCGGAGGCTAAAAACACAACAAAAATGACGTATTTTTCCCTTGAGGGCGACACCGAATGCATTTAACCCCCTCTTAATTTTATACCCGGTTCTCTACGATTGGGGCCTGAGAACGGAGGTCATTCCACCCCCAAAACAATACCTATGGTACCTGATGCCGTCGGTTTTGAATAGTTTAATGAATTTCTTCTTTTGATTCTTTTTTATACGTACGCACTGATGTAGTATGTGATTGTAACCAATCAGTCCATATGGCAAATTGTAAAAATGTCATTAAACATAAAGTTCAGTATAATTTCATAAACATATGTTGTCCTTTCGGTGGGTGAAGCCGTTAGTATCTGCTAGTGCTACTATAAATTTGATATTATTTCTATTAAAATAATTATAAAAGCGGTGGTCCTCAGAATTCAGAAAAAAAAGATCAAACAGTCCTTAAGGCACAACAGTGATAGGGGGGCTGTATGTCCACCGAGCAAATAGTCCTGCACACTCTGGTGCGCAGCTAAAGTGCTCCTAATTTCTCGAGATAAGCTCGAGTTTATAGCTCGTCTCAAGGGAACTAGCCAATCATATTTCTCTGGCAGTTCACTAACTTGCTGCAATATTTAACCCAATTTGAGATACAATCATCGAATCATTTCATAGCCGTGGCATGCAATGATATTACACGCGTACAAGAAGGGTTTGTTAATTCACGTATGTGAAGAGTTATCACAAACAATTAAACATTTATTTTAATTTCTGGCGAAAATTTAGAATCCGTCTCTAACGTTAAAACCGATGTTAGAAATCGATGTTTTTCGATATTTACAACCTCGATTATTAGCGAATTTCCCTATAGGGAAGAAGCTATTACCGTAGGTCTCATGGTAAGACCTAAGCCCAAGACCATGAAAACTTCGTTTTGGGGCGCCCAGAAGCAAAAACACCATTTGTTCAAATTTCTATATATATTATATGTGTCTGTAAGCACGATAGCGCTCGCAAAAATGGTCCGATCGGGATGAAATTTGGCATAGACGTGTAAAGTAGTAATTATTCGGATGAGTTCGAAAACCAGCCTGATCAGACCACTGGAAGGGAAGGTAAAAGGGGATGATCCCCCCCAAAAATGGGTGGTTTGGGGTTTTCACATATAAAAATAAAATAATCCAATATTAGTTAGCACCATTGAATTCAGCTCAAAAAAACAAACAATTTAGTATTTTGAATCATTGCTCTCTGTCCATTGGTAACTGAGATATTGTAAGGGGTAAACACAGTACGTTGTCCCAATGTTAACCTTATGGGAAATAAGTAAAATTCTATATCTCGTTTATTTCTTAACATATCTTAATAAAGCTTGGTTTGTGGCTTCATCTAGAGATAAGATCTAATGTATTTTAGTCTAAAACCCCCGAAATTTCCATTTTTGTGGCAGCAAACCTGCATACTCATCACCCATGTTATCCTTACGGGAAATAAAAAAATTCTATATCTTCCTTATTTTTTGACATATCTTGATAAAAGTTGGTATATGGTTTCTCCTAGTTCATGTCTACGAATTATTGAATTAAAACCACCCAGTTTTAACAGACCTGTTGCAGCTAACCTGCATACTCATTCTCCATGTTATTCTCATGGAGCTTTCAAAAACATGTTATTAAATCTCTCTATCTTGGATTCAATTATGTTCTTTTGCAATTGGAATTTGCTGAGTATGCAGGTCTGCTGCAACGGGGGTATTTTAATCATTATAACGTTTCGATATCGTAATCAAGACATCTATTAGTAGATCATAACCCAACTACAATTTTAACTAACGTGATGAAACCTTACAGTCACACTTTGTGAATATAACTTAATAAGGTCTATTGTAACTTTATCGACATATCATAAACCGACTGTACTTTTAAATAACATGACGTACGAACAACTAATTTCGCATCCTTCACGACCTTACATTTGATTCATTGCCAGTTGTTGTCAGCGTCGTCGTGCTTTACTTTTCGTTTTACTACTTAAGTTTTCGTGCTGCTACCTGCAATTGAGTATACTTATGGCTCCATGCGCTTATAGTTAGCTTCCAAAGATATTTTGGAATGTTCGAACCATGTACCTTTTCTCAGTGATTTTGAAGTTTTAATACTACTGTCCATCACTACGTTGACTTTCCACTCCTAGATTCTTAGCAATTTCTAATACGAAACCTAATCAGTTAGCAAACCAAATTTTTACATTCCTTGAGTATACTGAAGGGTTTCAATTTCTCTAATTCTAATAGTATACTAACAATTACTGGAATAGACGTTAAAAATTATAGCGTACATTGTTTATTTGCAAAAAGTTGTTCAATAATAACAAGAATAAAACATACGTATATTAAAGGATTCGATCAATTATGTCGAATCCGAAAACATCGATTTAAACACCGATTTTAACGAACAGATATATAAATACTTATATATACATATATGAGGGGTAGAGCTGCTACCGCAAGTCTCTTTTAAGTAACTTTTCGTTTCGGGGTCCCCAAAAGCAAAAACACCATTCCTATCATATATATAGAAAAATCGCCAACAAGTAGTTCATTTAATTTTATTATTCCAAGTATATTGTCAAATGACTGTGAATGTAACTTGAGTTGTTTTGAAAATCAGCCTTGTTGAAAACCGTTCCAAAATAAAGAACAATTTAAATATTTATTTATCATCAACCGTCCAGCCCGACGTTTACAGTGTATTAAATTTTATCAGTAAACAGGTTATGTAAATTTTAACCGTGTTTTTACGTCTCTACAGCTTGTTTTTACTGCTCGGCGGTCGCTCTACCGATCGACGTCTTTCGATAATGGAGCTATTGTATGTAGTACGAGGTTTTACACACAGGCTAAGCCTCACCATAAAAATTGTTCCAATAGCTCTTACTTTACTGCCATTCATTTTACTTATTGATTTGACTAATTAGTTTTTTGCAACAAAAATACATTTTTGCGTTTTTCCCCTATAGGGAAGAAGCTGTTACCGTAGTACTCACAGTAAACCTAAGTCCAAGACCATCGTAACTTTTTGATTTGGGGCCCCCATACGCAAAAAAACACCATCCGTTCGAATTTCTATCACTCGGACGAGTTCGTGACCAGCCCGATCAGACCACCGGAAGGGGGGGTAAAGAGGGATGAACTCCTCCAAAACTGGATTTTTAAGTTTGTTTTCACAGAAAAATATAAATAATCTAATTTTAGTTCACACCATTGAATTCTGCTTTAAAAAACAAACATTTTGGTATTTTGAATCATTGATCTATGTCCATTGGTTACCAAGATATTGAAAGTGGTAAACACAGAACGTTGTCCTAATGTTAACGTCATAGGAACTAAGTAAAATTCTTTATCTCGCCTATTTCTCAAAATATCTTAATAAAACTTCGTTTGTGGCTTAATCTAGATGTGATAGAATGTATTATAGACTAAAATCCCCGATAGTTCCATTTTTGTGGCAGCAAACCTTCATACTCACACCCTATGTTATCCTTATGGGAAATAAAAAAATCTGTATTTTCCTTATTATTTAACATATCTTGGTATACGGCTTCTTCTAAATATTGAATATTAACTAAAAACAATACTAAATATTGAATATTGAATTAAATCCACCCAGTTTTGTTGTGGTACCTGTTGCAGCAAACCTGCATACTCATTTCCCATGTTATTCTAAGGAGATTACAAAAACATGTCATCTCACTATTTTGGATGGAAGTATTTTTGCATTTTAAATTCGCTGAGTATGGCAGGTCTGTAGCAACAGGGATATTTGTAATTACTTTAATTATTAAACTTCGAATAGCATGCAAGTTATATACATGTTTTAAAATGAAACATTAATTAGTAAAGTTTCTATTCTACTTACCTTAAGCAAAATGTTAAAATGAGTTATAAAAAATGAAACTAACACTTTTCTAGTCCAGCCATTGGGTTAAAGTTTTCATTTTAAAACGGGATTATTCGGCAAATTGTACGGCAAAGGTAGAATAATTCACAAGAATCGCCGATTTAGTGACGTATTTATTTAGCAACGCAATACGTCAACAGCGACCAGTTAGGGAATACGCGACTACATGTTAATGCGGTAATCCCAGAAAGTTCACAGGTATAAAGTTGGACTTAACTACTTGTTTATTTAAAAACCTGTCATAATTTATTGCTTATTTCATATATATTGACTTATTTGTAACACATGATACAGCTTATAATTATAAGCTAGATAAGGTAGATGTTCGAATTGTTCATGTATCACATTGTATCAGTTTTTTCTCTGAAATAAAACGAATGTTTCATTGTTATAATCACATTATTAAGCTGTTACAAAAATATGGTATTTGCAAAACCTGACGTACTAGACATTCGCTGATTTAAAAAATTCTAAAATAAAAAACTTTCGAATTGATAAATAAAATCAAAAGCTGAAAATACAAACGTTACCACCACAGCACTAAAAGAAGTCCTTTCAATTCCCTTTGAAATTTAAAATCTCATTTCAGCTTTTATTTCAAGCCTACATCGCTCCTAAAAGCTCACAAAATAAAATGAAATACATAACAGAAGGTGGGGTGGTAAGTTTGTTTTAGAGTGAGATAATTAGATTAATGAAAAGGTCTTGACGGCAAGGAGTAAAAGTTGAAACCACGGCCTTTAGAACGTAAAGCTTACTATCCTTTATTTCGTTTTAACACTTTTAGTTGATTTATTAAGCAACATTATCTCAATAAAACTAAATACAAACTTAGAGGTGAAAATGATTATTTGACAACATACCTAGTTGTAATACGGGGTGTTAAAAAAATAGTGACAGGACTTAATAGTAAGAGTACTGACAAGCGACCAAAGGTGAAAGATTCTATAAAGTATATAACAAAATTTGCATATACCCGCAGCTTTGCCCGCTGAAAGGATAACATTTGATCTTTAAAATTATAAATTGATTGCAATGTAAAATTTAGTACTAATTACCAAAGATTGATTTAAATCATATATTATATCCGTACTCTAATATTTTAAGCGTTACATTACATTTCAGGTTTAAAATGAGATGGTTTCATATGTAGATTTGCCCGTTTCCCTCAAGACGCACAAATCAGCCCATTAAAAGATGCCCGTTTAATCAGGAATCGGCTTCCTCGCCAAAATTCTGATTTCATATCAAAATTAGGCATGTTTTCAGGAGACGTATACAAGGTCATTAGCCATTTTTATATCATATTAAGTGTTTTGTTTTCTTTCAACGACATGGTCTAGGGAAATTTCACTCGATCATGAAATTACGTGCGTACTGTATTTCAGTTCTGCATTATAATATCAAAATATATCTTAGAAAAATAATTTCTATACGTCCCATGAAACTACAAGCACGAATACAATTGAGAAAAGCCTTGGCTTGCAAATATGATTGTATTTATGAACAAATCTGGTTCATAAAAGTTTGGAAAACATTATTTTACGTTGCTATCAAATATGTTTTCCACACGGTAATGAAATTTCCTCTGCCTTTTTTGTAGAAGAATAACATGATTGATGAGATTTTAGCAAACATGAGCGTTCAGATATTGAAAACCTGTGAAAGAATCTGTGGATTGCACAAAACACTTTTTGCATCAAAACAAAAAAACTGATAATATCGCAATGTTAATTTTGCCCAAATGTTCCAATTACCATCGACGTTTTGTTAGTTTAATGATTCAACAGGGGATTAATATCGTATCCTGTATGGGTATTATCATATTACATTATTATTTAGAGAATATATTCACAACACTGTATATTTTTATTTATGTTTATACACTAAGGAGTAATAGATTACAAAAAGTTAAAATTTCTGATCAGTTGAGCGAACCGCTCTGTGAGGGCGGGAGTGCCCCAGGGATCGGTGTTGTCCTCGACTCTACTCCTTGTGTTTATAAACGATTTGGTTGTCATACCGTTTCATGGGAGTGCGAGCGCATTTGCTGATGACATTGCTTTTTTTTATTCTGAGATGACCATTCATGAGATTTGGACCAAAATTAATGATGACCTGGAAGTCCTAAACGTATGGTGTCTTATGAATAGGATGAAAATTAATGCAATGAAACAAAATATGTAAATTTTAGTTTGGTTAATACTTTTGAATTTCCTGCAAACTTATTTTTTAAATATTTAAACTGTTTGAAGATAAACTGCAAGTGTGAGAAAATTGAAAAAAAAACAAAGCATTATTTAGGTCCTACGTTGGACGAAAATTTAAATTGGCATAATCACATTGTAACCGTATATAAAAATATTAAATCCTCAATAGAATTTATTATTATCTTAAGAATTTTTGTGATCCTAGTCTTTTAAGAATTTTGTATTTCGCCCTAGTTGATTCAAGGTTGCAGTATGGTATTCAATGTTGGGGTGGTACTTTTAAGCATTACATCGAAAGAATTTGTGTTTCCCAAAACCATGATGTTAGATTAATCCTCAACTGTCGTGTGACAGAGAGTTCGTTTCCTTTGTTTTGCCGCTTAAGAATACTACCAGTCCAACACCAATATGTTTATAAAGTACTGAAAATATTTTATATTAGAAGTAGTAACACTGACACTGAAAATCTGTTATACCAAACTAGGAGAAATGTGCAAAAGTACTACAGACTCACTACAGACTACCAAAAGTTAATAAATCTGCCTTCAAGCAATCGTATCAATACTCTGCTCCCAAATATTTGAACCAGTTGCAAATTTTTAAAGAGTGTGCAAATCTAAGAAAATTTAAGGAAGAATTTAAATCATGGCTTTCAGTCTAGTGTTATTTTTATCATTCCATTTTTAATTGTTAAAAATTTATGTTACTTGTTGTAATTTTATTTTAAGTATTGTTATAACCACTTTTATCGACTAAGTAGTATTATTTACATCGCTGAAAAAAACTTTCTTAAACACACCTTCAGAATGTATTCTGCGTATTTTGTTTTTCTTTAAAGTCTAACTCTTTGTTATATTTTTTATTTATAGTCTGTATTACAGGCGCCACGGAGCACGAGTGTTGAGTCAAGTGTTGTTGGACTCAGAAAAGTGAACATTTCATTGTCTTAACATGTTACAGTTGACCACAAATACTGGACAAAGTGGTTAACTTTTATATTACTCAATTGAATATTGTATTTTATTGTATTTTTTAAACGGAATAAATTCATTGTTTCATTATTTCATTCACTTTGTTTTTAGTCTGCATGATAAACTAACACATTGATATGTTAATCAGGGGTCAATCAAACTAGAGCTCTCATCCTGCGATCAAATAATAATTCATACGTTTGGCGACAATCATATTATGATTGCGTTGCGATGAAGTTAATAACAGAAACTTATCTCGTTAGCGGTGGCAAAGTCTAGACTTACAGTGGAGTTCCTGGAGCGTCAAGGACACAGAAACCTCGGAATGCACCAATATGAGTGATTTTTTTATATTGAGGCGGGATTCTCTTTTTCATACTATAAATAAAAATCTTTACCCACTATTTTGTTGTTCTTTTGATTTTTTCACTGTTTTTACTCAAAAATTAAAGTAATGTCAATTTTCCATTAACAATGAGTTTTTATTGCTTTATATTATTGATTTTTCCTTTTCAAAATAACAATCTCAAACCACCTTTACATTTCATTGGGTGGCAAAAACTTCATTTTTAATGAGTTGATTTTCGGCCACCATCTTGAATCCGCCATATTGGATACCAAAAATATTTTTTATGCAAAGATAGTGTTGTGGCCCATCATTTCAAGTTAAAATTAAATACTGATCGTGATGGCGAAATTCGATTTCAAAAATTATGACTCGTTTTCGAGATATCATATAGTTAAATTTTTTTATAAAGTTTTTCCAAAGGACAATAGGTACTGAATCATAATTACCTGTCACAAAAGTTACAAAGAATAACGCTAGTCTATTACTAAGCAAATATTACTTAATTATGTTAAATTATCAGCCGCTATCTTGGATTAACCATCTTGAATCCGGCATTTTGGTTACCAGTTTTTTCAAATACATAGACAGTGTTGTGAGGCATCATTGCAAGCTAAAATTCAACCCTGATCGCAATGCCAAAATCTAATTTTAAAGACTTTTACTCTCTCTCGATATATAATACCGAGATATTATTCGAGGTACAGTCAAAAATTTCCCGGAATGAATTTTTGTAGACATATAGCGCGATCGCCAGTGGTAAATTTGGCTTGCAGTAGTTGGTACAACTCCTAGGGAGGGCATATCGGTAGTGGAGGCATAGCTGACTTGCCGTAGTGCAGCAGTGGAAAGAGCTTTTCGTGTATCTGCAAGTCGACGTTGTCGGATTTTTGAATAATAGCATTTCATGAACAGCATACGAACTGCTCTGTGTTTAACTTTAATTATCACCCAGTGAGACTCTTGAGTTGTCAATTCAAGCTTATGGAGAAGAGGCGATGAAGATGATTTTTAAAGTTGAATACAGAGCAATGTTCGTGTGCTGTTCATGAAATGCCATTTTTCAAAAATCCGACAACGTCGACTTGCAGGTACACGAAAAGCGCTTTCCAATGCTGCTTGCTCTACGGCAAGTCAGCTATGCCTCCACTACCGATATGCCCTTCCTAGGATTCGTACCAACTACTGCAAGACAAATTTCCCGCTGGCGATCGCGCTATATATCTACAAAAATTCATTCCAGGAAATTTTTGACTGTACCTCGTATATTTAAAATTTGTGTTTAAGTAGATTTTACAGTTTTTATCTCGTAAACGATAATACGTATTGATGTATGACATAGGCCAACTATTGAAAGGGCTATAAGCAAGTGAGAAGACCTAATAGCTGAAGTTCTGTATAGCTGATGATGAAATGATACGAAAAATTCTTTATTTAATTAGGCAAAGTTAGAGTCGTATGGCCCTCTCTTACACTTAACCTTTAATAATTAGTGTAAGATATACAAACAATTTAATCAAATCAAATATTCTTTATTGCCATGAAGACATATAAAATCTATTGACATGCGTCAAAACAATTTACATTTTGAATAACTAAAACTACAACTAAAATAAATGGACCAATATATACAAGAAATCGGGATATGTACAAATAAAATAACTTAAGCTTATTCCTTGCCGACATAACATTTTACAGCGTTCATGATTTTATAACAAACAAGTAGAATTTATTAAGTTTGTTATAATTAATTATAATAATTTATTATAATTAAGATTGTTATAATTGTTATAGTTTGTAGTTTGTTATAATTAAGTTTGTTATAATTAATTATAACAAACTTAATAACTACTTTCTACTTGTTTGTTATAAAATCATGAACGCTGTAAAATGTACTGTCGGCAAGGAAATTCTTAAGATTTTTTTTAATTTGATGAAAGGCATTTCAATTTTCAGATTTGCCGGCAACGCGTTGAAAAGTTTGATACACGACCTAGACTAATTATTTATTTGATATAGTTTAAATTTACAAGCGGGGGAAAATAAGTTAGTTAGAAAAACGTAGCCCATTGTTCATAATTCATAATCGCATATGAAAAAATTAAGGTTTCCAAATCATTAACGTGAAACTAAAAATGAAGTATCGATGATTAAAAACTGATGAGAGATAAAAAGTGTCAAACCACTTTTGTACAATAATTACCAAAGTTGGAATCTGTTTAGTTGCAGCCCTCAAAACTTCCAACTTATCTCGATGCGCAGCCCGAGAAACGACGGTCTCCAGTAATAACTCTTGTTCACAGAAAAAGCAGCAATCATTTTATTAATGATCCTTTGCTTTATGACATAGGCCTGACCACAGTGGAATTTTTGTAGATGGCAATGTTATTTCGTGTATTTCGTAGTAACTGAATTTTAGCATAAAAGGTAGGTCATGGTAATACACAAAGCAAATTTTTATCAGATTTTGTTAATAATTTTTAGCGAATTTCCTTAAAGGAATAAGCTATTACGGTAGTACTCATGGTAAGACCTAAGTCCGAGACCATGTTAACTTTTCATTTTGGGGTCCCCAGAAGCAAAAACACCATTCGTTTGAATATATATATATATATTCAAATATATATATAATATATATATATATAATATATATATATATATATAATATATATATATATATATATATATATATATATATATATATATATGTCTGTTAACACGATAGCGGCCGTAAATATGGTCCGATCATCATGAAATTTGGTACAAACGTGTAAAATGGTAATCACTCGGACGAGTTCGTTAACCAGCCCGATCGGACCACTGGAAGGGGGGATAAAGGGGGATAAACTCCCCCAAAAATGGGTTTTTTTGAGTTTTTTACATAGAAAAATAAAATTGATCAAATTTTTGTTGGCACCATTGAATTCAGCTCAAAAAACAAACAATTTTGTATCTTAAATCACCGCCCTATGTCCATTGGTTACCGAGATATTGAAAGTGGTAAACACAGTACGTTGTCTCAATGTTAACCTTATGGGAAATAAGTAAAATTCTATATCTCGCTTATTTCTCAACATATCTTGATAAAACTTGGTAAATGGCTTCTTCTAGTTCAAATCTACTAAATATTGAATTAAAACCAACCAGTTTAAACATACCTGTAGCAGCAAACCTGCATACTCATTTCCCATGTTATTCTTATGGAGCTTACGAAAAACATGTCAAATCTCGCTATGTTGGATTAAAATATGTTGTTTTGCGTTTGAAATTCGCTGAGTATGCAGGTCTGCTGCAACGGGGGTTTCATATAGTTGTTAAATGATACTGGTAATTTTATTCATGCAATTGGTACTAGGAGACTGTCGGGTAACCCATGTGTTAACGCGAGATTATAAGGGAAAATGTGTCTAGGCACGGTGGGGTAACGAATTGGACCCCCAGAATTGTGCCTCAATAAAAAAAATCGCTTTGGTCATTTTACCTCACAAGAGGCGTCAACATTATACTCGATCGAGAAAGCCCTATCATCATGAAATTGCTTTAAAAGTAAATGTTTCCTTGTGTCCAACACAACGAAACTTAACCCCCAGGATTGCACCTTCAGTGTTTAAATCCCTAAGTCCGAAAACCGGAATTGAATTCCCATAATTGTATACCCCCAGTGATTAAATCCTTAAATCTGATACCGGAAATGTACTCCCAGAATAATAGTAGCCCCAACGATCTGCTACGCATTCACTGCTAATTCATTCTTGCCGTGGTTGATTTAATTGCGAAATGTAAATTAACTACTGTGCGGTAATTTAGCTAGTTTAATAGCTGGTTTATTCAGTAATTTTAATTTCATAAGTAGTATTAACAACTCTTTCCTTAACTGGGCAGAATTTGGGCTGTTTACCTTATGTATTTAAATGGGTCCTGTTAGACAGCATCCATGCATGAAATTTTAATATGCTACTTCGAGTGATTTAAAAGTTAAAATATAGAACACATACAAATGACAAACATATTGATATACAGAACACCTATGTACGGAGATCCATATCCTCTGAAAAAACTTCTTTACCCAAGAAATAACGCTATTATGTTCTTTACAAAGGATGCAGACACACAAATATTCGACATATCGTTGATATTTGTTTGAAAGGACGAGTTGGAAGTTCCGAGTTGACTGGTATCATACGGAGTGTCGGTCTAATAGGATTGGGTTGCCGCTCAGAATATCGCCACAAGGTGCTCGTCTCTATAATACTCTCAGAGTGGAGTAATATTCGCACAAATGCTCGCTAGAACGCGGTTTCGTCGCATAAAGCCCATCGCATTCGACTTATTTCAGTTTTCTGAATCAAATACATTAATTAAGGCCTATGAAATGTTCATTTTCTTGCAATAAGTTCCTTACTGGCCTTACTTGCCTTGCTCCTTGAAGGATATAAGGAGCATATGCCCCTCATTTACCCATCCACTACATACTTGACATAATTATCGTGTGTTAAGAGTTTGACTTTTAAACTAGTGAAGCATTCAACCTTTAAACTAGTAAATGAGGTTAGTTTCGATGAATTCCGACCAAAAATACGATTTTTTTGCAGTAAAAACATCTGGTCCACCCCACATTAGATTTTACAGGTGTTATGTCATCGATTTTCAAATAAACCCTTATCTGATTCATTTTGATGGGTTTGATCAAAAAACAAAGTTCTACAAACCTGAGGTCGATGTCAAATCCCTAGCCAAAATTACAAACGTTTTAAAGTTAAAAAAATTCATAAGGTTTGTTTTAAAAAGTACACTGCACATCAGTACCATGTAAACGGCTCCTAATCTTAAACTGACTTGATAAACTATTCATGAAAAAATCATCCCTTTGTGCCTTTGTATCGCTTCACTGCTTTACACCACAAAAATCTGAATTTTCAATGGGAATCGTCCACATTTTAATCATTTAGAGCCCTATCGAGTGACCATTAATCTAAAAAAAAACTCAATACCTTGTATTCAAATAAGTAATTGGCATATTTGCAGTTAATTATTTCCAATGAAGCTGTCACTTTTTAGAAAGGGCAAGAAAGCAAATTGAAAAGCACTCATGATACAATGTCGACATTAAGTTCTAAGAACAGCAGTTGACTATGATAAGCCAGATAATTATCATACTTAGTGCAAATGTTTAATTAGTTTTACGGTTTTACTTACCCAAAACATACATAAATAATTAGAAGAGCAACTCCTTATGAATAATATTACAGGTTCCTCCCACCAACCATTACACTATTACTGTTTTAATTTGATTTAATCTATTCCCTTGTAAAACAAACTGTTAAGCCTAATTCTACAAATATAGGTCTGAATTGATTTATGACTTAGTTAGTAGTTTTGTTATGACATTTATGTTAGTATATCCACCTGCTGTTACTGACACAGGGATATTTGGGACGAATTAAATAATATTTATTTGCTCTGAACTGTTATATTGAAAAAAGGAAGTCTGAACTGAGAATTTTTGATTAATTAGATTTCCACATAACTTTCTCCTTTTCGCCATTTTGTCAATGTCATGTCATGTCATGTCATGTAGTTGAAGTTTCAATAACTTTGTTGTCGCAGGGTTACCATAACCTAGACAGAAAGACAAATATCGCACCATCAGGGGCTGCTCTTCATACAAATAATAATTAATAATTGTGATTGTTAACTCTTTAAAGAACATTGAATGTTTTTTTTATGGTTTAATGCCCAGACTGTTCCATACATGGAGTAGAAACTTGGAATATATTATATTATGATTTTTTTCTAGTTAACAGGTCCCTGTTGATAAGTCAATTTTTTACTTACAGGGCCATTATTGTAACTATTTTTCTGAGAATAAATTAATTGAATTGAATTTACAAATGATCTATTGATAAAACTTCACAAAATTATCTTTCAAGTATTGTAATACTATCTCGGATTTGTATGTTTATATTAACTTGCAAATCTTAAATCACTTTTTGAAAAACGTTTATTTCCAATAGTGATCAACGTTGGTTGGTGCAGGTTTATGTAAAATCATGTATTTAAAAGGAAACATTTTTTCAACTAAGATTTTGGAATATTTTATGCGAACGCTTCGGGTATTTATAAGATGTATACTTATCACCCATCACCTGTATTTTATGAGCACCTTTGCTCATTCTAACACATTCTATACAAATACAATATATACAGGGTGTTTGATATGTAAGTAAACAATTTAAATTTTAAAATGCAGTTTAATCTGTTGGAGTTTCAAATTGTAAATAACATTAATTCGAAGGTAAATTCATACGTTATTTATTGGTATGAGGGAATCTATTCCTTTCTCTGTGGAATAAAGATAATATAAAAAATAAGATAAAGATCTATCTTTATATTTCTATAAAGGTTATAATCTGCTGTGTAGTACTGCAAAAATAAAAAAATAAAACATATCCCAGAAACCGTCCATCAAACTAGGTTGACATATTTTCAATCATTCAATCAAGCTTTTTTGCCCTATAGGCTATATTAAAAAATGAAATTACTGTACTTCACTTGACTCTATAAATTCAATATCATGCAAACCATCAATCTTTTTCTATTACTCTATGTTATATTGATTAAATAAATTTGTAATCACTTTTATAAATTTAAATTATTTTAAAAAATAGAGATTTTTCCTAAATGTGATAAAATAATGTGAAATCACTTTCGGAAACTAAAATAAAGTAAAATCTCACCGTCTTTAGCAATGAAGCGTATTAGGGCTATTAGCATAGGGATAAAATTAGTTTTCACAAGTACCCTTTTTATTTTTATTTATTACTAATAATTTTTGCAGAAATAAAAAGGTACTTGTTATGAAAAATTATTTTATCAATATAAATATAAGTATATATGAAAAAGGTATATAGTATAGCATATTATAATTTACTATAGTATAGCATATTATAATTTACTATATAATATAATACAGGGTGTTTTTTTTAAACGCAACCCATTTTTAAGATTGAATAATGCACATATGAATGTGTAATGAGTATTGTTTTATTGATCTTTACATTTTATACAACCTATTATTTAAGTTTGATCACATTTAGTTTACATTATGTGCTCAAACAGTCCGCCATTGGCATTCGTATAAAGTTATGCTCATTCAATCGAATTCCCGAAAACGTGTTGCAAGGTGCCTCTTTAAATTTCTTGCATTTAATTTTTTATGTTTGTTTTGAGGTTCTGAATAGCTTTTGAATTGTTTTTGTAGAATATTTACTACTTTACATGTCTGTGGCAAATTTCATTCTGATCAGACAATTTTTACGCGAGTTATCGTGCTTAAAGACACACACATTAAAAACGCAACCCAAAACTTGATTTTATCGGTGAAGGATTATTTTCCCCCAAGATCCCTGGATTTGACTCCACTATATTATTATGTTCTTTGGGGATACATACAAATTAAGGCCTAAAAAAATAAGTCACAGCATATTCAGTACCTCAAAACAAATGAAATACAAAAAGTTCAAAGAGGTATACCTAGCAACACGTGTTCGGGAATTTGATGGAGATAGCATAACTTCATACAAATGCCACTGGCGGGTTTTTTGAGCACATAAGGTGAACTATATGTGATCAAACTTAAATAATAGATTGTATAAAACGTAAATAATTATAAAACAATATTTATTTCATATTTATATGTGAATTATTCAATCTTAAAAATGGGTTGCGTTTTAAAAAAAAACACCCTGTATAATATAAACTTATATAGTAATTCAAGCAAACTCTGATGGGAGGGTGCTACAAAAAAACAGGCATAATGGTGTTCGTACATGAGATTGGATGGGAGGATAACGTTATAGATACATTTTGGGGAGGGGTAGAAACGCATTGCAGGACGCAGGTGGTACGTCTGCTCTGTGGGATTCGTACAGGTAAAAACTTTGACCAGTCTCGATTTCCTCTAAGCTATGATCGTCGCCCAACGGTTTCCACCAATATCAATCCTAACACAGTTACCACCTTTATTTACCGAAAATTTGCCTTTTTTAATCCACGCAGAATTACGGGGTATCTGATATAAATTATGAGCTAGGATTGGTTTTTTAACTTTTTCCAGGTAGCCGATATATAGTTTAATTTAAAGAGTATTGTATTAATAGGCCTTCTCGTGTTTAGGAAACATGGTTGAAATCTGTTCTATTCCATAATATCGAGAATTTTAAGTTACGCTTGTCTCTCTACATCAGTGACGAATATTGGTCCATGTTTGTTAATAACTGCATTGCTCAGTGTACGAAGTAAATAAATGAGTATGTTTAAAAGTGAAGCTACAATTGAATCGTACCTTGCATCTACTTTTAATGCACTCCATTACGAAAAACTGCATTTTTATTACAATTTTCCCTGAACATCAAATAAAGATTCAGTGATACAATACGATAACTGTGCAGAACTCCCAGTTTAGATACCAAATTCTAAACAATGTGATAAATTGTGAGTTTTTGGACCGTTAGTTTAATACTCATTTATATACCTTGATTATTGAAGAAGGTGATTAGCGGAGCGACCGCACGGCAGTAAAAACATTCTACTTCATAACGCTCTAGAAACGTAAGAAACACAGTTAAAATTTGCAATAAATTATTCCAATGACGAGTCAATGACGTGTTTACCACGAGTTTCAGGTAATTTTTAGCATATTCCGTATAGTTTATGTTGCAGAATGCATATTCATAAAAACAACATGATTTACGAATAACCAAATGTCGTTTCCTGTGTTTGATCTGGATATTATTATTTGATTTTTCGCCACTCATCACTAGTGATGAGTAGCGAAAAATCAAATAATAATAAAACCATCACGAAAACATCATACCGTCAAGAGTTGATCTGGATATATCTTCTTAAAATCGTCAGGAAAAATTTTCCTATTCCGTGAAGAACAATTTTATGTCTAGTTTCTTATCAACACTATATAAAAATTTGAGACGACTATTTTTAATAATAAAGATGTTATTAATTTATTTCTAACATAATCTTAACCCTGTTATACTGACGGTTATCACTTTTCATTTTCTCCAGCATATTCTTGGAAAATTATATCACTTGCCAAAACAAACTTACAAGCTTTCATTAAATGTTACTAAACATAGGCTTTATGAGTAGAAATAAAAAAGATGTATTAAACTAGTTAAGCAGTGCGCGAGGCAGCAAAGTATAACTGGCGCCAATTCTTAAGGCCCACGCCGTCCATAAGCCCGATGCTAAAATTAACATTAGTCATCTGGTCGGCGTGGGCCTCAAGAATTGGCGCCAGTTATACAGGGTGTTCAAAAAATATGGGGCAATAATTTACGTAGTGATTCCTTGGGTCAAAATAAGCAAAAAAGTTTGTATAAACATAGGTCCTAAAGTGCTTCGTTCTCCGTCTGTGTGTCTGTTTATGACTTTTATATATTTAATCATATCTCACGAACCACTTAACTAACTTATAAACTTCAAACCTGGTATATGGGTAACCACTGTTAAGAACTATTTTTGAAAGAAGTATCAAATTTATACTTTGTACCATTTCAAAATGGCGACTGATTTTTGTTTTCAAAGCTAAACAACTTAAAAACCGTAAATTTTAGAAAAATTATACAAGTGACGAAAAGGTTGCGAAATCTAATCTAATTAACGATGATATGAAGATTATAACAATCGGACCGCTAATAATGGAGAAATTTTAAATTTTCCGAATAAAAACATGCAAATATCAGACATAATGTTCTAAGGAACCATGTTTTTATGCAGAAAAGTTAAAATTTCTCCGTTATTAGTAGTCCGATTATCATAATCTTGATATCAGCATTAATTGGATTAAATTCTGCAACTTTTTTGTTTTAAGTATAATTTTTACAAAATTTACGGTATAAAAATCATTAACAGACACACAGACGGAAAACGAAGCACTTTAGGACCTATTTTTATATAAACTTTTTTGCTTATTTTGACCTAAGGAATCACTAAGTAAATTATTGCTCCACATTTTTTGAACACCCTGTATAGTAACAGCTCGACAACAACGCTGTCTGCGACCCTGGACCAACATGTTTAGGTTATGGTAAAGCGCGCGGATAAAATTGATGCGATTGGCTTACATTGTGTTTCCGTGCAGAACGCTGCCCACTGCACTCATAAATATTCAGTTTATTTATAAATCTATTACGGCTAACGTAATTCGTAAAATATAAAAATGAAAATCAAACCTATCCAACATTACTAAAACTGACGCGATGCGAAGTTAATCAATCAACGACAAACAGCATAGTTTGCAGTGCATGGCAAATAGGTTAATAACATCATTGATATTTTATTTATTTGTTATTTCATTTTATTTTGTTTACATGCCTCAAAACAGGTACAACATGTTTACAAAGAAGCAGTTCACTTATTAATAAACATGTTAATTGTCGTAATTAACATATTGTTGAGGTTGAGTTTCTTTTAGTCCATAATCTTCTGTTTCGCTTCAAAAACAACTTTGAACCACCACTGGACATATAAACGCAATATTTAAATACAACAATAATAACGTCAATAAATAATTTTAATATGTAACAATAAATAAATAAAAACATTAACAATAAATACATTTATATAAATAAACTAGGAGTACGCTCCCATGTCGCGTATAGGTCGAACGAAGCGCGGTAAAATGAAATGAAGGTTATTAACTAAAAAAATATATTTAAACATATAACTAACTATAAAATTGGAAACACTTTCTTTTAAAAACTGCCAAAGAATCTGTCAAAAGGTCAATATTTGCGTCCCTTGTTAAGGAGTGTGTTATACTCCTGGAGTGATATTGATAGCCTCAATACCCGGTGTAGCATGTGCCTGAGTTCCACCATGTGACAAAATAATAGTAAATCCATTTCTGGAGTTAAAGTTAGGCACTCGATAACTCAGCACCTCCACACTTAAGGGGGCGGTCTACCTTGACAGAAAAATCTGCGTCACAGAGCGAAATAACATTGTAGAGATAGGGCTAAAGCGCGGTGAAGTACGCTTGCAGACGTTTCGTATCTGGACGACAAAACCTTTATTTTTTAAGATTTGATAAAAATGAGAGTGGGTTCACGTTCTTCAGAATATTTTATAGGTCTCTACAATTTTTATTTTCCTATAAAGCGTTTCTGTCGTTAGTTATAAGACTTTAAAATCTAACAAAAAACTACCTTTTTTTGAAAGATTTACACAATTCCTGTAAATAAACGGGGATAAAATCAAAAATTCTAAAATTTTAGCGACCTACAAAAACATATCCTTTTTAAAATGACACCAAAATATTGGAAATCATATGAAAATCCAGCTATCAATGAATAAGATACAAAACCCTGTTTTAGCGCTCGGAACTTGAGGTAGACCGCCCCCTAAAGAATCATCCACCTCACGCTGGACCGACTTCTAGAGGAAAATTAAACCTATTATAGGCTATTACCTTTTCCCTTGTACTTAAGGTCATAAAATGAGATATTTTCAACAATTCTATGTACGAGATATCAAAAGTGTATACACAAAATAACTTCAAATATAAATATCGTAGAAATATTGTTTGAACCTTTTCCAGAACACACTCATGAACTGTATGTATTGGGCCCTTATCAAAGCTGGACTCCGACTAAGGAATTGTACAGCAAGCCCACAGTCCCTATAGATACCGTAACGTAGAACTTATAATAGCTTGGGAAACTACTACTTACAGTCACTTAAAATATATGCAACGTGTTCCCCACTATGAATCTAACAATACGAACATATCACAAACTGGAGATAACTTTATCCCGCAAATAAACTAATAATTCGTGGAGCCGAAACAACCGTGTGTGACAAGCACTACTCGTCCCCACCCTCCTCAGACATTAAACATAGTCGTCTCAAATTTTGACATAGGGTTGACAAGAAACTAGAGTAATAATCTATATAGAGAAATTCCCCCCGATGCTTTTAAGCAGATATATTCTAAATTAAACATAGGGAATAGAATTATTATTTCGTAAAACGTGTTTTTATAAATATAACTCACAACGTAAACTATAAGGAGTATGCTAAAATTATTTGAAACTTGTGATAAATACGCAATTTAATGATCATAAGAAAACAGTTTACTGCAAATTTTTAATTCTGTTTCTTACGTTTCGACGAGTCAATTAAATTAGAACTAACTTCACTCGTTCGAAGACCTCAAGTGAAGTTCGACCAGATTGAAGCTTGAAGAAGTTTCACTTGAAGTGCGAGAAGTAAACTTGAACCAGGGTGACTTGAATTAGGGTGAAACTGAACCAGTGTGAAGTTGAAGCATTGTGAAGTTGAACCGGTGTGAAGTTGAACCATAGTGAAGTTGAACATCAGGGATGATTTATTTATTTATTTCATTTAAGTACAATATTCGGTTTCACAGCAGTTATAATTATTAATCTCTCTGGCTTAAAAGCTAGAGAGATTAATAATTATAACTGCTGTTTTTCGGATTAATAAAATTGTAACAATAAACCATTGAATTTGTGCTTATTTTCTACTTTAGTGAATCTTAATTCGACAACTGTCTTATGTGAAACTCTTTCAAGCTGTCAAACTCGGTGGTAGTTTTGTGCATGCGCTTCGTTGAATAAGTATGTTTAGAGAATGTATGTTTGTGCTCGTGGATATACATGTGCTAGGCTAGAGCACTGCCAGGTGCATGCGTGTGTACTGTATGTGTGTTCGGGTATGTCTGTGATAGTATTTGCGAGTGCGCTTGCCAATTTTATTTCAAATTAATTTTTACATTAAACTAGTTAATGTGTGTGTGTGTGTTAATGTGTTTCAGCTCTCCACATTAATTTCCTATCTTTATCTCTCTTACATATAATCAATTGTTTATCTGTTGTATTAAGCATAATACCTGAGTCCAACAAGAACAATAAACCCCAGTTTTATTTCATTTATATATTTTTAACTTAAGTAATTTGTATTTTTTATAAAAGTGAGACTGCTTAGGATTCGGCTCCCGCGCACAAACTATAGTTAAGGGGGCGGTCTACCTCAAGTTCTGAGCGCTAAAACAGGGTTTTGTATCTTATTCATTGATCGCTGGATTTTCATATGATTTCCAATATTTTGGCGTCATTTTAAAAAGGATATGTTTTTGTAGGTCGCTATAATTTTAGAATTTTTGATTTTATCCCCGTTTATTTACAGGAATTGTGTTAATCTTTCAAAAAAAGGTAGTTTTTTGTTAGATTTTAAAGTCTCATAACTAACGACAGAAACGCTTTATAGGAAAATAAAAATTGTAGAGCCCTATAAAATATTCTGAAGAACGTGAACCCACTCTCATTTTTATTAAATATTCAAAAATAAAGCTTTTGTCGTCCAGATACGAAACGTCTGCAAGCGTGCTTCAGCGCGCTTTAGCCCTATCTTTACAACGTTATTTCGCTCTGTGATGCAGATTTTTCTGTTAAGGTAGACCGCTCCCTTAAGCGGGGAACTTTCTCATGATTTGTATCACATGTTCAAGTTATATTTGTTCAGAATGAGTTTATTTTGACTTTGACTTTAATTGAGCAATAATATTAATAAATATGAATAATGAAACAACACCGACTCTAATTACGTTTCAAAATACTGTTCAATCCCTCAGACGGACCTTGTCTAAGGAATAGGTTCTGTTTATTTTTCAATTAACTATTCAAGCAGACGTGGGGTCGTCCGTGGTTACGACGTTCTTTGAATCTAATACTTTTATTGGTATTGAAAAAATCTCATTTCTCAGAAATAAAGTGCGTACAGTAAATTGGGTAGTTTGATTGTTTTGAACCTTAACCAACTACAATATTTTAAACGTTAACAACATTCAAGTACAGTAATAATTAATTTTATCATCGGGTCAAATCAGTAAAGCATTTTAAATTGAGCATACAATTGACAAGGTAAAAAAATAGTTAAAAAATTATTGAGGGTCAAAAAGCCACCTTTGAGAATCCATTAATAAATGCTTTTAGCATTAATGCTCTTTTTGGTAACCGTGAGTTTTCTGCGGAAAGTGTTTGATACTTATATGCGCTTAGCGACGTATATATTGCGGTAAGAGGCATAAAAAAGTAAATTAAAATTATGAAAACAATTTTTAATATTCAGGGACATGTATGTACACTTAACGTCAATAAATATTTTTTACTTTAAATGTTTTTTGTTTTGAGTAGGCCTAGATATCCCCTTATGCTCCTCAACCTAAAAAATAGAATTTCATTACTAGGGCCTAAAGTGACGCTTTTCTTACAAGGTTAAGTTTGACGACCGAGGCTGTAAGTTAAGGTCGAAAAATTACCGAGTAACGAAAAGCAGCTTTAGGCCCGTGTGATGAACTACATTTTTCGTTATATCGCTCAATACAACACGCTATCTACTTAAGAAAACCAAAATGCTACAGCTTATTTATCTTTAAAGATACCTGCCAAAGATGCTTTCACCGAATTGACTGGATAGCCGAGTGGATAAAGCGCTCACCTCATAACCTGAGGGTCGCCGGTTCGATTCCTGACAGGATCGAAACTGGGTCCAGTTGCCATTTAATTTGTCATTGGGCTATGAATTAATGACGCTATCTAACAAAAGGTCGCCGTTAGATAGTAACCAGACTCGGGTTTGGACCGTTCCCGATCAAAACGTTAAAAATGCCACTGGCGTAAAAAGCACTAAATAAAAAAATAAAAAAAAATACCTTGTTCTTGCTATTAAACACGATCAGTTGATTGTCTGTTTCATTTGTGTTAGGTTAGACTGACAAGAATGAAAAACTATCGATGAATCGAACGCATGTAATAATCGATTGATAAAATAAATGAGCGAGTATCACAAAATGATTCAACCGACAACAATGTAACAATGACTTTCAATCGATAATAATACGATAATAATCGATCGGTCAACACTCTCGATGCAACCGATAGCTCACCATCGACGCTGACGTACACACGTTTGCAGTTTTAGTACATTTTAAACGAACAGTTGACGTCCTCGACATCAGCTGATTCTTTTTCTCCCTAGAGCGAAAAAGAGTTTCTTAAGACCTGCAACTCATGTAATGAAAACTGTCGTTTTCGCAGCGGTAAAACGAAGAAGATTTTTCCAACTTTGTTACTTTACCACTCTCTACTTTTTCTTACTTTCCTACTTCGGTCTATATATTCTATGTTTTTCGATTCTATTTGTAAAACAATAAGGAATATTTTATTCATGAAATCTTCTCATGTCAATGTCGCTTACATCATATGGGACGCGTTCTGCAAAAATCTCTTTACATAAATGTATAGGCAAAAGGATCATATGCTGCATTTTTATTTTAAAACCATGGTAATTGCAACAGAAAATCCGTTTATCATGCATAACTAATTAGAAAAAACAAGGTTCGCGACGTTTCGAGATCTGATATCAGATCCCATCTTCAATTGGAAAGAAACCTAGAACAAAACAAAATTAGTTACCGGTACACACAGCTAGAAGATCTTAACAGAAAACATAGCTAAACTATAACTAAGTAAAAACACTTTTGCTTTTTCAGTTCTCTATTGCAGCTTTATTTTGTCCAGGTTCTCCTGGCTGTATGTTGGTTTGTTTTAGGTTTCTTTCCACATGAGGACGGTACCACATTTCACATAGCGAAACGTGGTGAAACGTATTTTTCACTGATCAATGATGGAAAATGTCTACAAAAATCATAATCAAACCATCACCTCGCCATCACCGCCAATAAATTTCAAACGGAAAAGAGTAACGAATTAATTAACAACTTTTAAAGTCTAATCATAGTATACTATGATGTTACGTTGGGACAAGACGTTTAGGCCTAATTTCCCTGGAACGGTCTACAGAATAAGAAATTTTTTATGCACCCAAAGCATAGAGAAGTCGCTAAGATCTTGAGACTGTGGTTTTTATCAGAGTGTTCTTTTGACGGGTCACTGAATCATTAGTCAAACAATTTTAACTTTACTCCCCATAATCGAGATTCATCTTTTCTAAATGAAGTTATATTTTTTACGACGACTGTTACAATAGTTAGGCTGAGTGCGGTCCTATTGAAACACTACCATTAAATGGCACTGTTCAATTAGATTTATCGTTTAAACGGCCGTTAAACGTTTTCGGGCACTATCTCGTTAATTTTAAAATTATTATTGGTTGACAAATACACATATGACTGAATGTCACTATTATTATTATTATTATTATTATTATTATTATTATTATTATTATTATTATTATTATTATTATTATTATTATTATTATTATTGTTATTATTATTATTATTTTACTGTATGTTTTTGTTTCCAGTTTGAATTTTCATTGTGAACAGATTTTAGGTAGTTAGAATTTGAACAAACCCATAAATTAATATCAAACTGATGTTTGTAGTATCAGTATGCTCCTTGCAATGAACTCGGTCAAAAAGAAGAGTAATAATTACCACAATTGTAACCGTCAAGTTTAATTAAAAATTAATAAAATGAAATTTCAATAAGTTTTAATATTAAAACAGTATTGCTTTAAATATCTTGTCCCGCTAAGTATTGAATTTTTATTATATTCTATATCCAATGCGTTTTCCTTTTCAGGGGAAGGATTTATTTTCTAACACTATAGACAAAATAGTTTTACTATTTTAATTTAATGTTTGGTATTTTCCATATCGTTATAATACTAACATTTAAATCCTTTAATGCCATTGTGCGTTTAGTCTGCTTCATGTGATGACATAAATTTCATTAAACATCTGTAATAAGTGGTTGACAGAAGCCCAATGTTTGTAATTTTACTTAAACTATGTCTGCATTGTATTTTTTCCTGGACAAAACTAGCTGGGTCTTGTGAACGTGAGGTCTTTTAAGTATTTATAATGAATGTATCTTAATGCTCCATTATTTATGCAGGCTGTTCCCTCAAAAACCATCTTAAAACAACACGATTAAATTATGATTTACTGTACCTAAAACTCGTATTTTAAAGTCAACCGAAGGTGCACTAACGAAAGAACTTGAAGAATTAATTATTAAAAGACGATGTTGTAAACGACTGCCCTCTGGGAACCGATCACGAAGACATAGTTATATATATAAAAGTTCTAATACTATACTGTTACATTTAATTTGTTATATTTAACACCCTTAAGAAGTTGATCTTTCAACTCTTAAGATAATATTTTTTGTCAGTTAGCACAGTTGGATTCCACAACAAGAAGAGGGTTCAAAAATTTCAATGGATTAAGATGTAAAATGTATGTAGTATGCATGCTAAAATTACCTGTTTGTGTTATAAACTTTTCTAACACTAATAACTTTAAAGAAATAAATTGCTAGCTTTTTTGCTAGCTTTGAATTGGTACAGCAAATTATGATTCCATACCAAAATATAGATCGTCCTACATATTGGAGTTATTTCGTCAGGAAAAGCTGTTACACTATGTAAACAACTCAAACGAAGCAACAACCGAAAGACTCTGTGGTAGGATGAACGAACATAAGAACTAAGTTTCTTAGCTTTATTTTAAAAAACTAAATCCTAAATTGATGAAACCTTTTCATACCCCGATTGATAGCGCCCCTTGTGGCTTACCTACGTTCTATTAAAACAAAATATCTACAATGATAGATAAATTACAAATTAAATATTTTTTTAAGCGGTTTCAAAGTGGTTTTGCCATTATCAACAAGAACGAAATTAAATCCGGTGACTGGAGAAGATTCTTCTGAGATGAAACTGCAGTACCACAAATAGGTATTGATAAGGATCAAATCAGAACATAAGGTATTTGAAAGCGGTGATAAAAACTAGACACACAACATTTTGTAACTTAACAAGTTTATTTTAACTTAAAAAACTTTTTACTTTAACTAACAAAAGAGGGATTGATAAAAAAAAATATTTATGTTTTAAGAATGTTTGTAAATCATTAATTATTGCTTAAAATTTTAAACTTTAAGATTCCAAGGGTTTTTAAGTAGTCGGGTGTTACCTGGTGGTTGTTGGGGGGCTGGGAGAGGACGACGGTGGAGACGATGGCGGCGGCGAGGGGTAGCCACCAGGACAACATGACTGGACGACGCGCGGCGCGGGAGTGAAGAACTACGCTACCCCACCGCCGCCACCAACCCTGCCACCCCCACAACCGGAGTACGAGACACCACCGCCGCCACCAACCCTGCCACCCCCACACCCGGAGTACGAGACACCACCGCCACCACCAACCCTGCCACCCCCACACCCGGAGTACGAGACACCACCGCCGCCACCAACCCTGCCACCCCCACACCCGGAGTACGAGACACCACCGCCGCCACCAACCCTGCCACCCCCACAACCGGAGTACGAGACACCACCGCCGCCACCAATCCTGCCACCCACATACTCGGAGTACGAGACACCACCGCCGCCACCAATCCTGCCACCCACATACCCGGAGTACGAGACACCACCGCCGCCACCAATCCTGCCACCCCCACACCCGGAGTACGAGACACCACCGCCACCACCAACCCTGCCACCCCCACACCCGGAGTACGAGACACCACCGCCGCCACCAACCCTGCCACCCCCACACCCGGAGTACGAGACACCACCGCCGCCACCAACCCTGCCACCCCCACAACCGGAGTACGAGACACCACCGCCGCCACCAATCCTGCCACCCACATACCCGGAGTACGAGACACCACCGCCGCCACCAACCCTGCCACCCCCACAACCGGAGTACGAGACACCACCGCCGCCACCAATCCTGCCACCCACACACCCGGAGTACGAGACACCACCGCCGCCACCAACCCTGCCACCCCCACACCCGGAGTACGAGACACCACCGCCGCCATCAACCCTGCCACCCCCACACCCGGAGTACGAGACACCACCGCCGCCACCAACCCTGCCACCCCCACACCCGGAGTACGAGACACCACCGCCGCCACCAATCCTGCCACCCCCACACCCGGAGTACGAGACACCACCGCCGCCACCAATCCTGCCACCCCCACACCCGGAGTACGAGACACCACCGCCGCCATCAACCCTGCCACCCCCACACCCGGAGTACGAGACACCACCGCCGCCATCACCTGCCACCCCCACACCCGGAGTACGAGACACCACCGCCGCCATCAACCCTGCCACCCCCACAACCGGAGTACGAGACACCACCGCCGCCACCAACCCTGCCACCCCCACAACCGGAGTACGAGACACCACCGCCGCCATCACCCTGCCAACCCCACACCAGGAGTACGAGACACGACCGCCGCCACCAACCCTGCCACCCCCACACCCGGAGTACGAGACACCACCGCCGAAATCAACCCTGCCACCCCCACACCCGGAGTACGAGACACCACCGCCGCCACCAACCCTGCCACCCCCACACCCAGAGTACGAGACACCACCGCCGCCACCAATCCTGCCACCCCCACACCCGGAGTACGAGACACCACCGCCGCCACCAGCCCTGCCACCCCCACACCCGGAGTACGAGACACCACCGCCGCCACCAACCCTGCCACCCCCACACCCGGAGTACGAGACACCACCGCCGCCACCAACCCTGCCACCCACACACCCGGAGTACGAGACACCACCGCCGCCACCAATCCTGCCACCCCCACACCCGGAGTACGAGACACCACCGCCGCCATCACCCTGCCACCCCCACACCCGGAGTACGAGACACCACCGCCGCCACCAACCCTGCCACCCCCACACCCGGAGTACGAGACACCACCGCCGCCACCAACCCTGCCACCCACACACCCGGAGTACGAGACACCACCGCCGCCACCAACCTTGCCACCCCCACACCCGGAGTACGAGACACCACCGCCGCCACCAACCCTGCCACCCACACACCCGGAGTACGAGACACCACCGCCGCCACCAACCCTGCCACCCACACACCCGGAGTACGAGACACCACCGCCGCCACCAACCTTGCCACCCCCACACCCGGAGTACGAGACACCACCGCCGCCACCAACCCTGCCACCCACACACCCGGAGTACGAGACACCACCGCCGCCACCAACCCTGCCACCCCCACACCCGGAGTACGAGACACCACCGCCGCCATCAACCCTGCCACCCCCACACCCGGAGTACGAGACACCACCGCCGCCACCAACCCTGCCACCCCCACACCCGGAGTACGAGACACCACCGCCGCCATCAACCCTGCCACCCCCGCACCCGGAGTACGAGACACCACCGCCGCCACCAACCCTGCCACCCCCACACCCGGAGTACGAGACACCACCGCCGCCATCAACCCTGCCACCCCCACACCCGGAGTACGAGACACCACCGCCGCCACCAACCCTGCCACCCCCACACCCGGAGTACGAGACACCACCGCCGCCACCAACCCTGCCGTCCCCCCACACCCGGAGTACGAGACACCACCGCCGCCACCAATCCTGCCACCCCCACACCCGGAGTACGAGACACCACCGCCGCCATCACCCTGCCACCCCCACACCCGGAGTACGAGACACCACCGCCGCCATCAACTGCCACCCCCACAACCGGAGTACGAGACACCACCGCCGCCATCACCTGCCACTCCCACAACCGGAGTACGAGACACCACCGCCGCCACCAATCCTGCCACCCCCACACCCGGAGTACGAGACACCACCGCCGCCATCAACCCTGCCACCCCCACACCCGGAGTACGAGACACCACCGCCGCCATCACCTGCCACCCCCACAACCGGAGTACGAGACACCACCGCCGCCATCACCTGCCACTCCCACAACCGGAGTACGAGACACCACCGCCGCCACCAATCCTGCCACCCCCACAACCGGAGTACGAGACACCGCCGCCGCCACCAATCCTGCCACCCCCACACCCGGAGTACGAGACACCACCGCCGCCATCACCCTGCCACCCCCACACCCGGAGTACGAGACACCACCGCCGCCATCAACCCTGCCACCCCCACACCCGGAGTACGAGACACCACCGCCGCCATCAACCCTGCCACCCCCACACCCGGAGTACGAGACACCACCGCCGCCACCAATCCTGCCACCCCCACACCCGGAGTACGAGACACCACCGCCGCCATCACCCTGCCACCCCCACACCAGGAGTACGAGACACCACCGCCGCCATCAACCCTGCCACCCCCACACCCGGAGTACGAGACACCACCGCCGCCATCAACCCTGCCACCCCCACACCAGGAGTACGAGACACCACCGCCGCCATCAACCCTGCCACCCCCACACCCGGAGTACGAGACACCACCGCCGCCATCAACCCTGCCACCCCCACAACCGGAGTACGAGACACCACCGCCGCCATCACCCTGCCACCCCCACACCAGGAGTACGAGACACCACCGCCGCCATCACCCTGCCACCCCCACACCCGGAGTACGAGACACCACCGCCGCCACCAACCCTGCCACCCCCACACCCGGAGTACGAGACACCACCGCCGCCACCAACCCTGCCACCCCCACACCCGGAGTACGAGACACCACCGCCGCCACCAATCCTGCCACCCCCACACCCGGAGTACGAGACACCACCGCCGCCACCAACCCTGCCACCCCCACACCCGGAGTACGAGACACCACAGCCGCCACCAACCCTGCCACCCCCACACCCGGAGTACGAGACACCACCGCCGCCACCAATCCTGCCACCCCCACAACCGGAGTACGAGACACCACCGCCGCCACCAACCCTGCCACCCCCACACCCGGAGTACGAGACACCACCGCCGCCACAGATCCTGCCACCCCCACACCCGGAGTACGAGACACCACCGCCGCCACCAATCCTGCCACCCCCACACCCGGAGTACGAGACACCACCGCCGCCATCACCCTGCCAACCCCACACCCGGAGTACGAGACACCACCGCCGCACATCAACTGCCACCCCCACACCCGGATTACGAGACACCACCGCCGCCACCAATCCTGCCACCCCCACACCCGGAGTACGAGACACCACCGCCGCCATCACCCTGCCACCCCCACACCCGGAGTACGAGACACCACCGCCGCCATCACCCTGCCACCCCCACACCCGGAGTACGAGACACCACCGCCGCCATCACCCTGCCAACCCCACACCCGGAGTACGAGACACCACCGCCGCACATCAACTGCCACCCCCACACCCGGATTACGAGACACCACCGCCGCCATCAACTGCCACCCCCACAACCGGAGTACGAGACACCACCGCCGCCATCAACTGCCACCCCCACAACCGGAGTACGAGACACCACCGCCGCCATGCCCTGCCACCCCCACACCCGGAGTACGAGACACCACCGCCGCCATCAACTGCCACCCCCACAACCGGAGTACGAGACACCACCGCCGCCATCACCTGCCACTCCCAAAACCGGAGTACGAGACACCACCGCCGCCATCACCATGCCACCCCCACGACCGGAGTACAAGACACCACCGCCGCCACCAACCCTGCCACCCCCCCAACCGGAGTACGAGACACCACCGCCGCCATCACCTGCCACCCCCACAACCGGAGTACGAGACACCACCGCAACCACCAACCCTGCCACCCCCACAACCGGAGTACGAGACACCACCGCCGCCACCAACCCTGCCACCCCCACACCCGGAGTACGAGACACCACCGCCGCCACCAACCCTGCCACCCCCACACCCGGAGTACGAGACACCACCGCCGCCACCAACCCTGCCACCCCCACACCCGGAGTACGAGACACCACCGCCGCCACCAACCCTGCCACCCCCACACCCGGAGTACGAGAAACCACCGCCGCCATCACCTGCCACCCCCAAAACCGGAGTACGAGACACCACCGCCGCCATCACCTGCCACCCCCACAACCGGAGTACGAGACACCACCGCCGCCATGCCCTGCCACCCCCACAACCGGAGTACGAGACACCACCGCCGCCATCAACCCTGCCACCCCCACAACCGGAGTACGAGACACCACCGCCGCCACCAATCCTGCCACCCCTAAAACCGGAGTACGAGACACCACCGCCACCATGCCCTGCCACCCCCACAACCGGAGTACGAGACACCACCGCCGCCATCAACCCTGCCACCCCCACACCCGGAGTACGAGACACCACCGCCGCCACCAACCCTGCCACCCCCACAACCGGAGTACGAGACACCACCGCCGCCATCAACCCTGCCACCCCCACACCCGGAGTACGAGACACCACCGCCGCCACCAATCCTGCCACCCCCACACCCGGAGTACGAGACACCACCGCCGCCACCAATCCTGCCACCCCCACACCCGGAGTACGAGACACCACCGCCGCCACCAATCCTGCCACCCCCACAACCGGAGTACGAGACACCACCGCCGCCATCACCCTGCAACCCCCACACCCGGAGTACGAGACACCACCGCCGCCATCAACCCTGCCACCCCCACACCCGGAGTACGAGACACCACCGCCGCCACCAACCCTGCCACCCCCACACCCGGAGTACGAGACACCACCGCCGCCACCAACCCTGCCACCCCCACACCCGGAGTATGAGACACCACCGCCGCCACCAATCCTGCCACCCCCACACCCGGAGTACGAGACACCACCGCCGCCATCAACCCTGCCACCCCCACAACCGGAGTACGAGACACCACCGCCGCCATCAACCCTGCCACCCCCACACCCGGAGTACGAGACACCACCGCCGCCACCAACCCTGCCACCCCCACACCCGGAGTACGAGACACCACCGCCGCCACCAATCCTGCCACCCCCACAACCGGAGTACGAGACACCACCGCCGCCACCAACGCTGCCACCCCCACACCCGGAATACGAGACACCACCGCCGCCACCAATCCTGCCACCCCCACACCCGGAGTACGAGACACCACCGCCGCCACCAATCCTGCCACCCCCACACCCGGAGTACGAGACACCACCGCTGCCATCACCCTGCCAACCCCACACCCGGAGTACGAGACACCACCGCCGCCATCAACTGCCACCCCCACACCCGGATTACGAGACACCACCGCACCACCAATCCTGCCACCCCCACACCCGGAGTACGAGACACCACCGCCGCCATCACCCTGCCACCCCCACACCCGGAGTACGAGACACCACCGCCGCCATCAACTGCCACCCCCACAACCGGAGTACGAGACACCACCGCCGCCATCAACTGCCACCCCCACAACCGGAGTACGAGACACCACCGCCGCCATGCCCTGCCACCCCCACACCCGGAGTACGAGACACCACCGCCGCCATCAACTGCCACCCCCACAACCGGAGTACGAGACACCACCGCCGCCATCACCTGCCACTCCCAAAACCGGAGTACGAGACACCACCGCCGCCATCACCATGCCACCCCCACGACCGGAGTACAAGACACCACCGCCGCCACCAACCCTGCCACCCCCCCAAACGGAGTACGAGACACCACCGCCGCCATCACCTGCCACCCCCACAACCGGAGTACGAGACACCACCGCAACCACCAACCCTGCCACCCCCACAACCGGAGTACGAGACACCACCGCCGCCACCAACCCTGCCACCCCCACACCCGGAGTACGAGACACCACCGCCGCCACCAACCCTGCCACCCCCACACCCGGAGTACGAGACACCACCGCCGCCATCAACCCTGCCACCCCCACACCCGGAGTACGAGACACCACCGCCGCCACCAACCCTGCCACCCCCACACCCGGAGTACGAGACACCACCGCCGCCACCAACCCTGCCACCCCCACACCCGGAGTACGAGAAACCACCGCCGCCATCACCTGCCACCCCCAAAACCGGAGTACGAGACACCACCGCCGCCATCACCTGCCACCCCCACAACCGGAGTACGAGACACCACCGCCGCCATGCCCTGCCACCCCCACAACCGGAGTACGAGACACCACCGCCGCCATCAACCCTGCCACCCCCACAACCGGAGTACGAGACACCACCGCCACCACCAATCCTGCCACCCCTAAAACCGGAGTACGAGACACCACCGCCGCCATGCCCTGCCACCCCCACAACCGGAGTACGAGACACCACCGCCGCCATCAACCCTGCCACCCCCACACCCGGAGTACGAGACACCACCGCCGCCACCAACCCTGCCACCCCCACAACCGGAGTATGAGACACAACCGCCGCCATCAACCCTGCCATACCCACACCCGGAGTACGAGACACCACCGCCGCCACCAATCCTGCCACCCCCACACCCGGAGTACGAGACACCACCACCGCCATCAACCCTGCCACCCCCACAACCGGAGTACGAGACACCACCGCCGCCACCAATCCTGCCACCCCCAAACCCGGAGTACGAGACACCACCGCCGCCATCAACCCTGCCACCCCCACACCCGGAGTACGAGACACCACCGCCGCCACCAATCCTGCCACCCCCACACCCGGAGTACGAGACACCACCGCCGCCACCAATCCTGCCACCCCCACAACCGGAGTACGAGACACCACCGCCGCCATCACCCTGCCACCCCCACACCCGGAGTACGAGACACCACCGCCGCCATCAACCCTGCCACCCCCACAACCGGAGTACGAGACACCACCGCCGCCACCAATCCTGCCACCCCCACACCCGGAGTACGAGACACCACCGCCGCCATCAACTGCCACCCCCACAACCGGAGTACGAGACACCACCGCCGCCATGCCCTGCCACCCCCACACCCGGAGTACGAGACACCACCGCCGCCACCAACCCTGCCACCCCCACACCCGGAGTACGAGAAACCACCGCCGCCATCACCTGCCACCCCCAAAACCGGAGTACGAGACACCACCGCCGCCATCACCTGCCACCCCCACAACCGGAGTACGAGACACCACCGCCGCCATGCCCTGCCACCCCCACAACCGGAGTACGAGACACCACCGCCGCCATCAACCCTGCCACCCCCACAACCGGAGTACGAGACACCACCGCCGCCACCAATCCTGCCACCCCTAAAACCGGAGTACGAGACACCACCGCCGCCATGCCCTGCCACCCCCACAACCGGAGTACGAGACACCACCGCCGCCATCAACCCTGCCACCCCCACACCCGGAGTACGAGACACCACCGCCGCCACCAACCCTGCCACCCCCACAACCGGAGTACGAGACACCACCGCCGCCATCAACCCTGCCACCCCCACACCCGGAGTACGAGACACCACCGCCGCCACCAATCCTGCCACCCCCACACCCGGAGTACGAGACACCACCGCCGCCACCAATCCTGCCACCCCCACACCCGGAGTACGAGACACCACCGCCGCCACCAATCCTGCCACCCCCACAACCGGAGTACGAGACACCACCGCCGCCATCACCCTGCCACCCCCACACCCGGAGTACGAGACACCACCGCCGCCATCAACCCTGCCACCCCCACACCCGGAGTACGAGACACCACCGCCGCCACCAACCCTGCCACCCCCACACCCGGAGTACGAGACACCACCGCCGCCACCAACCCTGCCACCCCCACACCCGGAGTATGAGACACCACCGCCGCCACCAATCCTGCCACCCCCACACCCGGAGTACGAGACAACACCGCCGCCATCAACCCTGCCACCCCCACAACCGGAGTACGAGACACCACCGCCGCCATCAACCCTGCCACCCCCACACCCGGAGTACGAGACACCACCGCCGCCACCAACCCTGCCACCCCCACACCCGGAGTACGAGACACCACCGCCGCCACCAATCCTGCCACCCCCACAACCGGAGTACGAGACACCACCGCCGCCACCAACGCTGCCACCCCCACACCCGGAATACGAGACACCACCGCCGCCACCAATCCTGCCACCCCCACACCCGGAGTACGAGACACCACCGCCGCCACCAATCCTGCCACCCCCACACCCGGAGTACGAGACACCACCGCTGCCATCACCCTGCCAACCCCACACCCGGAGTACGAGACACCACCGCCGCCATCAACTGCCACCCCCACACCCGGATTACGAGACACCACCGCCGCCACCAATCCTGCCACCCCCACACCCGGAGTACGAGACACCACCGCCGCCATCACCCTGCCACCCCCACACCCGGAGTACGAGACACCACCGCCGCCATCAACTGCCACCCCCACAACCGGAGTACGAGACACCACCGCCGCCATCAACTGCCACCCCCACAACCGGAGTACGAGACACCACCGCCGCCATGCCCTGCCACCCCCACACCCGGAGTACGAGACACCACCGCCGCCATCAACTGCCACCCCCACAACCGGAGTACGAGACACCACCGCCGCCATCACCTGCCACTCCCAAAACCGGAGTACGAGACACCACCGCCGCCATCACCATGCCACCCCCACGACCGGAGTACAAGACACCACCGCCGCCACCAACCCTGCCACCCCCCCAAACGGAGTACGAGACACCACCGCCGCCATCACCTGCCACCCCCACAACCGGAGTACGAGACACCACCGCCGCCATGCCCTGCCACCCCCACAACCGGAGTACGAGACACCACCGCCGCCATCAACCCTGCCACCCCCACAACCGGAGTACGTGACACCACCGCCACCACCAATCCTGCCACCCCTAAAACCGGAGTACGAGACACCACCGCCGCCATGCCCTGCCACCCCCACAACCGGAGTACGAGACACCACCGCCGCCATCAACCCTGCCACCCCCACACCCGGAGTACGAGACACCACCGCCGCCACCAACCCTGCCACCCCCACAACCGGAGTATGAGACACAACCGCCGCCATCAACCCTGCCACCCCCACACCCGGAGTACGAGACACCACCGCCGCCACCAATCCTGCCACCCCCACACCCGGAGTACGAGACACCACCACCGCCATCAACCCTGCCACCCCCACAACCGGAGTACGAGACACCACCGCCGCCACCAATCCTGCCACCCCCAAACCCGGAGTACGAGACACCACCGCCGCCATCAACCCTGCCACCCCCACACCCGGAGTACGAGACACCACCGCCGCCACCAATCCTGCCACCCCCACACCCGGAGTACGAGACACCACCGCCGCCACCAATCCTGCCACCCCCACAACCGGAGTACGAGACACCACCGCCGCCATCACCCTGCCACCCCCACACCCGGAGTACGAGACACCACCGCCGCCATCAACCCTGCCACCCCCACAACCGGAGTACGAGACACCACCGCCGCCACCAATCCTGCCACCCCCACACCCGGAGTACAAGACACCACCGCCGCCATCAACCCTGCCACCCCCACACCCGGAGTACGAGACACCACCGCCGCCATCAACCCTGCCACCCCCACACCCGGAGTACGAGACACCACCGCCGCCACCAACCCTGCCACCCCCACACCCGGAGTATGAGACACCACCGCCGCCACAAATCCTGCCACCCCCACACCCGGAGTACGAGACACCACCGCCGCCATCAACCCTGCCACCCCCACAACCGGAGTACGAGACACCACCGCCGCCATCAACCCTGCCACCCCCACACCCGGAGTACGAGACACCACCGCCGCCACCAACCCTGCCACCCCCACACCCGGAGTACGAGACACCACCGCCGCCACCAATCCTGCCACCCCCACAACCGGAGTACGAGACACCACCACCGCCATCAACCCTGCCACCCCCACAACCGGAGTACGAGACACCACCGCCGCCACCAATCCTGCCACCCCCAAACCCGGAGTACGAGACACCACCGCCGCCATGCCCTGCCACCCCCACAACCGGAGTACGAGACACCACCGCCGCCATCAACCCTAACACCCCCACACCCGGAGTACGAGACACCACCGCCGCCACCAACCCTGCCACCCCCACAACCGGAGTACGAGACACCACCGCCGCCATCAACCCTGCCACCCCCACACCCGGAGTACGAGACACCACCGCCGCCACCAATCCTGCCACCCCCACACCCGGAGTACGAGACACCACCGCCGCCACCAATCCTGCCACCCCCACACCCGGAGTACGAGACACCACCGCCGCCACCAATCCTGCCACCCCCACAACCGGAGTACGAGACACCACCGCCGCCATCACCCTGCCACCCCCACACCCGGAGTACGAGACACCACCGCCGCCATCAACCCTGCCACCCCCACAACCGGAGTACGAGACACCACCGCCGCCATCAACCCTGCCACCCCCACACCCGGAGTACGAGACACCACCGCCGCCACCAACCCTGCCACCCCCACACCCGGAGTACGAGACACCACCGCCGCCACCAATCCTGCCACCCCCACAACCGGAGTACGAGACACCACCGCCGCCACCAACGCTGCCACCCCCACACCCGGAATACGAGACACCACCGCCGCCACCAATCCTGCCACCCCCACACCCGGAGTACGAGACACCACCGCCGCCACCAATCCTGCCACCCCCACACCCGGAGTACGAGACACCACCGCTGCCATCACCCTGCCAACCCCACACCCGGAGTACGAGACACCACCGCCGCCATCAACTGCCACCCCCACACCCGGATTACGAGACACCACCGCCGCCACCAATCCTGCCACCCCCACACCCGGAGTACGAGACACCACCGCCGCCATCACCCTGCCACCCCCACACCCGGAGTACGAGACACCACCGCCGCCATCAACTGCCACCCCCACAACCGGAGTACGAGACACCACCGCCGCCATCAACTGCCACCCCCACAACCGGAGTACGAGACACCACCGCCGCCATGCCCTGCCACCCCCACACCCGGAGTACGAGACACCACCGCCGCCATCAACTGCCACCCCCACAACCGGAGTACGAGACACCACCGCCGCCATCACCTGCCACTCCCAAAACCGGAGTACGAGACACCACCGCCGCCATCACCATGCCACCCCCACGACCGGAGTACAAGACACCACCGCCGCCACCAACCCTGCCACCCCCCCAAACGGAGTACGAGACACCACCGCCGCCATCACCTGCCACCCCCACAACCGGAGTACGAGACACCACCGCCGCCATGCCCTGCCACCCCCACAACCGGAGTACGAGACACCACCGCCGCCATCAACCCTGCCACCCCCACAACCGGAGTACGAGACACCACCACCACCACCAATCCTGCCACCCCTAAAACCGGAGTACGAGACACCACCGCCGCCATGCCCTGCCACCCCCACAACCGGAGTACGAGACACCACCGCCGCCATCAACCCTGCCACCCCCACACCCGGAGTACGAGACACCACCGCCGCCACCAACCCTGCCACCCCCACAACCGGAGTATGAGACACAACCGCCGCCATCAACCCTGCCACCCCCACACCCGGAGTACGAGACACCACCGCCGCCACCAATCCTGCCACCCCCACACCCGGAGTACGAGACACCACCACCGCCATCAACCCTGCCACCCCCACAACCGGAGTACGAGACACCACCGCCGCCACCAATCCTGCCACCCCCAAACCCGGAGTACGAGACACCACCGCCGCCATCAACCCTGCCACCCCCACACCCGGAGTACGAGACACCACCGCCGCCACCAATCCTGCCACCCCCACACCCGGAGTACGAGACACCACCGCCGCCACCAATCCTGCCACCCCCACAACCGGAGTACGAGACACCACCGCCGCCATCACCCTGCCACCCCCACACCCGGAGTACGAGACACCACCGCCGCCATCAACCCTGCCACCCCCACAACCGGAGTACGAGACACCACCGCCGCCACCAATCCTGCCACCCCCACACCCGGAGTACGAGACACCACCGCCGCCACCAATCCTGCCACCCCCACACCCGGAGTACGAGACACCACCGCCGCCACCAATCCTGCCACCCCCACAACCGGAGTACGAGACACCACCGCCGCCATCACCCTGCCACCCCCACACCCGGAGTACGAGACACCACCGCCGCCATCAACCCTGCCACCCCCACACCCGGAGTACGAGACACCACCGCCGCCATCAACCCTGCCACCCCCACACCCGGAGTACGAGACACCACCGCCGCCACCAACCCTGCCACCCCCACACCCGGAGTATGAGACACCACCGCCGCCACAAATCCTGCCACCCCCACACCCGGAGTACGAGACACCACCGCCGCCATCAACCCTGCCACCCCCACAACCGGAGTACGAGACACCACCGCCGCCATCAACCCTGCCACCCCCACACCCGGAGTACGAGACACCACCGCCGCCACCAACCCTGCCACCCCCACACCCGGAGTACGAGACACCACCGCCGCCACCAATCCTGCCACCCCCACAACCGGAGTACGAGACACCACCGCCGCCACCAACCCTGCCACCCCCACAACCGGAGTACGAGACACCACCGCCGCCACCAATCCTGCCACCCCCACACCCGGAGTACGAGACACCACCGCCGCCACCAATCCTGCCACCCCCACACCCGGAGTACGAGACACCACCGCCGC
This sequence comes from Flexamia atlantica, assembly GCA_035578135.1. Lineage (NCBI taxonomy): Eukaryota > Metazoa > Arthropoda > Insecta > Hemiptera > Cicadellidae > Flexamia > Flexamia atlantica. The sequence goes on from JAQJVK010000010.1 coordinate 43,608,148, forward strand.
CACCAATCCTGCCACCCCCACACCCGGAGTACGAGACACCACCGCCGCCATCACCCTGCCAACCCCACACCCGGAGTACGAGACACCACCGCCGCCATCAACTGCCACCCCCACACCCGGATTACGAGGCACCACCGCCGCCACCAATCCTGCCGCCCCCACACCTGGAGTACGAGACACCACCGCCGCCATCACCCTGCCACCCCCACACCCGGAGTACGAGACACCACCGCCGCCATCAACTGCCACCCCCACAACCGGAGTACGAGACACCACCGCCGCCATCAACTGCCACCCCCACAACCGGAGTACGAGACACCACCGCCGCCATGCCCTGCCACCCCCACACCCGGAGTACGAGACACCACCGCCGCCATCAACTGCCACCCCCACAACCGGAGTACGAGACACCACCGCCGCCATCACCTGCCACTCCCAAAACCGGAGTACGAGACACCACCGCCGCCATCACCATGCCACCCCCACGACCGGAGTACAAGACACCACCGCCGCCACCAACCCTGCCACCCCCCCAACCGGAGTACGAGACACCACCGCCGCCATCACCTGCCACCCCCACAACCGGAGTACGAGACACCACCGCAACCACCAACCCTGCCACCCCCACAACCGGAGTACGAGACACCACCGCCGCCACCAACCCTGCCACCCCCACACCCGGAGTACGAGACACCACCGCCGCCACCAACACTGCCACCCCCACACCCGGATTACGAGACACCACCGCCGCCACCAACCCTGCCACCCCCACACCCGGAGTACGAGACACCACCGCCGCCACCAACCCTGCCACCCCCACACCCGGAGTACGAGACACCACCGCCGCCACCAACCCTGCCACCCCCACACCCGGAGTACGAGAAACCACCGCCGCCATCACCTGCCACCCCCAAAACCGGAGTAGGAGACACCACCGCCGCCATCACCTGCCACCCCCACAACCGGAGTACGAGACACCACCGCCGCCATGCCCTGCCACCCCCACAACCGGAGTACGAGACATCACCGCCGCCTTCAACCCTGCCACCCCCACAACCGGAGTACGAGACACCACCGCCGCCACCAATCCTGCCACCCCTAAAACCGGAGTACGAGACACCACCGCCGCCATGCCCTGCCACCCCCACAACCAGAGTACGAGACACCACCGCCGCCATCAACCCTGCCACCCCCACACCCGGAGTACGAGACACCACCGCCGCCACCAACCCTGCCACCCCCACAACCGGAGTACGAGACACCACCGCCGCCATCAACCCTGCCACCCCCACACCCGGAGTACGAGACACCACCGCCGCCACCAATCCTGCCACCCCCACACCCGGAGTACGAGACACCACCGCCGCCACCAATCCTGCCACCCCCACACCCGGAGTACGAGACACCACCGCCGCCACCAATCCTGCCACCCCCACACCCGGAGTACGAGACACCACCGCCGCCATCAACCCTGCCACCCCCACAACCGGAGTACGAGACACCCTGCCACCCCCACAACCGGAGTACGAGACACCACCGCCGCCATGCCCTGCCACCCCCACAACCGGAGTACGAGACACCACCGCCGCCATCACCCTGCCACCCCCACAACCGGAGTACGAGACACCACCGCCGCCATCACCCTGCCACCCCTACAGCCGGATTACGAGACACCACTGCCGCCATCACCCTGCCATCCCCACAACCGCAGTACGACACACCACCGCCGCCATCACCCTGCCACCCCCACAACCGGAGTACGAGACACCACTGCCGCCATCACCCTGCCACCCCCACAACCGGAGAACGAGACACCACTGCCGCCATCACCCTGCCACCCCCAAAACCGGAGTACGAGACACCACTGCCGCCATCACCTGCCACCCCCACAACCGGAGTACGAGACACCACCGCCGCCATCACCCTGCCACCCCCACAACCGGAGAACGAGACACCACCGCCGCCACCAACCCTGCCACCCCCACAACCGGAGTACGAGACACCACCGCCGCCATCACCCTGCCACCCCCAAAACCGGAGTACGAGACACCACTGCCGCCATCACCCTGCCACCCCCGAAACCGGAGTACGAGACACCACTGCCGCCATCACCTGCCACCCTCACAACCGGAGTACGAGACACCACCGTCGCCACCAACCCTGCCACCCCCACAACCGGAGTACGAGACACCACCGCAGCCATGCACTGCCACCCCCACAACCGAAATACGAGACACCACCGCCGCCATCACCCTGCCACCCTCACAACCGGAGTACGAGACACCACCGCCGCCATCACCTGCCACCCCCACAACCGGAGTACGAGACACCACCGCCGCCATCACCCTGCCACCCCCACAACCGGAGTACGAGACACCACCGCCGCCATCACCTGCCACCCCGACAACCGGAGTACGAGACACCACCGCCGCCATCACCCTGCCACCCCCACAACCGGAGTACGAGACACCACCGCCACCATCACCTGCCACCCCCACAACCGGAGTACGAGACACCACCGCCGCCATCACCCTGCCACCCTCACAACCGGAGTACGAGACACCACCGCCGCCATCACCTGCCACCCCCACAACCGGAGTACGAGACACCACTGCCGCAATGCCCTGCCACCCCCACAACCGGAGTACGAGACACCACTGCCGCCATCACCATGCCACCCCCACAACCGGAGAACGAGACACCACTGCCGCCATCACCCTGCCACCCCCAAAAACGGAGTACGAGACACCACTGCCGCCATCACCTGCCACCCCCACAACCGGAGTACGAGACACCACCGCCGCCATCAACCCTGCCACCCCCACACCCGGAGTACGAGACACCACCGCCGCCACCAACCCTGCCACCCCCACACCCGGAGTACGAGACACCACCGCCGCCACCAACCCTGCCACCCCCACACCCGGAGTACGAGAAACCACCGCCGCCATCACCTGCCATCCCCAAAACCGGAGTAAGAGACACCACCGCCGCCATCACCTGCCACCCCCACAACCGGAGTACGAGACACCACCGCCGCCATGCCCTGCCACCCCCACAACCGGAGTACGAGACACCACCGCCGCCATCAACCCTGCCACCCCCACAACCGGAGTACGAGACACCACCGCCACCACCAATCCTGCCACCCCTAAAACCGGAGTACGAGACACCACCGCCGCCATGCCCTGCCACCCCCACAACCGGAGTACGAGACACCACCGCCGCCATCAACCCTGCCACCCCCACACCCGGAGTACGAGACACCACCGCCGCCACCAACCCTGCCACCCCCACAACCGGAGTACGAGACACCACCGCCGCCATCAACCCTGCCACCCCCACAACCGGAGTACGAGACACCACCGCCGCCACCAATCCTGCCACCCCCAAACCCGGAGTACGAGACACCACCGCCGCCATCAACCCTGCCACCCCCACACCCGGAGTACGAGACACCACCGCCGCCACCAATCCTGCCACCCCCACACCCGGAGTACGAGACACCACCGCCGCCACCAATCCTGCCACCCCCACAACCGGAGTACGAGACACCACCGCCGCCATCAACCCTGCCACCCCCACAACCGGAGTACGAGACACCACCGCCGCCACCAATCCTGCCACCCCCAAACCCGGAGTACGAGACACCACCGCCGCCATCAACCCTGCCACCCCCACACCCGGAGTACGAGACACCACCGCCGCCACCAATCCTGCCACCCCCACACCCGGAGTACGAGACACCACCGCCGCCACCAATCCTGCCACCCCCACAACCGGAGTACGAGACACCACCGCCGCCATCACCCTGCCACCCCCACACCCGGAGTACGAGACACCACCGCCGCCATCAACCCTGCCACCCCCACAACCGGAGTACGAGACACCACCGCCGCCACCAATCCTGCCACCCCCACACCCGGAGTACGAGACACCACCGCCGCCACCAATCCTGCCACCCCCACACCCGGAGTACGAGACACCACCGCCGCCACCAATCCTGCCACCCCCACAACCGGAGTACGAGACACCACCGCCGCCATCACCCTGCCACCCCCACACCCGGAGTACGAGACACCACCGCCGCCATCAACCCTGCCACCCCCACACCCGGAGTACGAGACACCACCGCCGCCATCAACCCTGCCACCCCCACACCCGGAGTACGAGACACCACCGCCGCCACCAACCCTGCCACCCCCACACCCGGAGTATGAGACACCACCGCCGCCACAAATCCTGCCACCCCCACACCCGGAGTACGAGACACCACCGCCGCCATCAACCCTGCCACCCCCACAACCGGAGTACGAGACACCACCGCCGCCATCAACCCTGCCACCCCCACACCCGGAGTACGAGACACCACCGCCGCCACCAACCCTGCCACCCCCACACCCGGAGTACGAGACACCACCGCCGCCACCAATCCTGCCACCCCCACAACCGGAGTACGAGACACCACCGCCGCCACCAACCCTGCCACCCCCACACCCGGAGTACGAGACACCACCGCCGCCACCAATCCTGCCACCCCCACACCCGGAGTACGAGACACCACCGCCGCCACCAATCCTGCCACCCCCACACCCGGAGTACGAGACACCACCGCCGCCATCACCCTGCCAACCCCACACCCGGAGTACGAGACACCACCGCCGCCATCAACTGCCACCCCCACACCCGGATTACGAGGCACCACCGCCGCCACCAATCCTGCCACCCCCACACCTGGAGTACGAGACACCACCGCCGCCATCACCCTGCCACCCCCACACCCGGAGTACGAGACACCACCGCCGCCATCAACTGCCACCCCCACAACCGGAGTACGAGACACCACCGCCGCCATCAACTGCCACCCCCACAACCGGAGTACGAGACACCACCGCCGCCATGCCCTGCCACCCCCACACCCGGAGTACGAGACACCACCGCCGCCATCAACTGCCACCCCCACAACCGGAGTACGAGACACCACCGCCGCCATCACCTGCCACTCCCAAAACCGGAGTACGAGACACCACCGCCGCCATCACCATGCCACCCCCACGACCGGAGTACAAGACACCACCGCCGCCACCAACCCTGCCACCCCCCCAACCGGAGTACGAGACACCACCGCCGCCATCACCTGCCACCCCCACAACCGGAGTACGAGACACCACCGCAACCACCAACCCTGCCACCCCCACAACCGGAGTACGAGACACCACCGCCGCCACCAACCCTGCCACCCCCACACCCGGAGTACGAGACACCACCGCCGCCACCAACCCTGCCACCCCCACACCCGGATTACGAGACACCACCGCCGCCATCAACCCTGCCACCCCCACACCCGGTGTACGAGACACCACCGCCGCCACCAACCCTGCCACCCCCACACCCGGAGTACGAGACACCACCGCCGCCACCAACCCTGCCACCCCCACACCCGGAGTACGAGAAACCACCGCCGCCATCACCTGCCACCCCCAAAACCGGAGTAGGAGACACCACCGCCGCCATCACCTGCCACCCCCACAACCGGAGTACGAGACACCACCGCCGCCATGCCCTGCCACCCCCACAACCGGAGTACGAGACATCACCGCCGCCTTCAACCCTGCCACCCCCACAACCGGAGTACGAGACACCACCGCCGCCACCAATCCTGCCACCCCTAAAACCGGAGTACGAGACACCACCGCCGCCATGCCCTGCCACCCCCACAACCGGAGTACGAGACACCACCGCCGCCATCAACCCTGCCACCCCCACACCCGGAGTACGAGACACCACCGCCGCCACCAACCCTGCCACCCCCACAACCGGAGTACGAGACACCACCGCCGCCATCAACCCTGCCACCCCCACACCCGGAGTACGAGACACCACCGCCGCCACCAATCCTGCCACCCCCACACCCGGAGTACGAGACACCACCGCCGCCACCAATCCTGCCACCCCCACACCCGGAGTACGAGACACCACCGCCGCCACCAATCCTGCCACCCCCACACCCGGAGTACGAGACACCACCGCCGCCATCAACCCTGCCACCCCCACAACCGGAGTACGAGACACCCTGCCACCCCCACAACCGGAGTACGAGACACCACCGCCGCCATGCCCTGCCACCCCCACAACCGGAGTACGAGACACCACCGCCGCCATCACCCTGCCACCCCCACAACCGGAGTACGAGACACCACCGCCGCCATCACCCTGCCACCCCTACAGCCGGATTACGAGACACCACTGCCGCCATCACCCTGCCATCCCCACAACCGCAGTACGACACACCACCGCCGCCATCACCCTGCCACCCCCACAACCGGAGTACGAGACACCACTGCCGCCATCACCCTGCCACCCCCACAACCGGAGAACGAGACACCACTGCCGCCATCACCCTGCCACCCCCAAAACCGGAGTACGAGACACCACTGCCGCCATCACCTGCCACCCCCACAACCGGAGTACGAGACACCACCGCCGCCATCACCCTGCCACCCCCACAACCGGAGAACGAGACACCACCGCCGCCACCAACCCTGCCACCCCCACAACCGGAGTACGAGACACCACCGCCGCCATCACCCTGCCACCCCCAAAACCGGAGTACGAGACACCACTGCCGCCATCACCCTGCCACCCCCAAAACCGGAGTACGAGACACCACTGCCGCCATCACCTGCCACCCTCACAACCGGAGTACGAGACACCACCGTCGCCACCAACCCTGCCACCCCCACAACCGGAGTACGAGACACCACCGCAGCCATGCACTGCCACCCCCACAACCGAAATACGAGACACCACCGCCGCCATCACCCTGCCACCCTCACAACCGGAGTACGAGACACCACCGCCGCCATCACCTGCCACCCCCACAACCGGAGTACGAGACACCACCGCCGCCATCACCCTGCCACCCCCACAACCGGAGTACGAGACACCACCGCCGCCATCACCTGCCACCCCGACAACCGGAGTACGAGACACCACCGCCGCCATCACCCTGCCACCCCCACAACCGGAGTACGAGACACCACCGCCACCATCACCTGCCACCCCCACAACCGGAGTACGAGACACCACCGCCGCTATCACCCTGCCACCCTCACAACCGGAGTACGAGACACCACCGCCGCCATCACCTGCCACCCCCACAACCGGAGTACGAGACACCACTGCCGCAATGCCCTGCCACCCCCACAACCGGAGTACGAGACACCACTGCCGCCATCACCATGCCACCCCCACAACCGGAGAACGAGACACCACTGCCGCCATCACCCTGCCACCCCCAAAAACGGAGTACGAGACACCACTGCCGCCATCACCTGCCACCCCCACAACCGGAGTACGAGACACCACCGCCGCCACCAACCCTGCCACCCCCACAACCGGAGAACGAGACACCACCGCCGCCACCAACCCTGCCACCCCCACAACCGGAGTACGAGACACCACCGCCGCCATCACCCTGCCACCCCCAAAACCGGAGTACGAGACACCACTGCCGCCATCACCCTGCCATCCCCACAACCACAGTACGAGACACCACCGCCGCCACCAACCCTGCCATCCCACAACCGGAGTACGAGACACCACCACCGCCACCAACCCTGCCACCCCCACAACCGGAGTACGAGACACCACCGCCGCCATCACCCTGCCACCCCCACAACCGGAGTACGAGAAACCACCGCCGCCACCAACCCTGCCACCCCCACAACCGGAGTGCGAGACACCACCGCCGCCATGCGCTGCCACCCCCACAACCGGAGTACGAGACACCACCGCCGCCATCACCCTGCCACCCCCACAACCGGAGTACGAGACACCACTGCCGCCATCACCCTGCCACCCCCACAACTGGAGTACGAGACACCACCGCCGCCATCACCCTGCCACCCCCACAACCGGAGTACGAGACACCAACGCCGCCACCAACCCTGCCACCCCCACAACCGGAGTACGAGACACCACTGCCGCCATCACCTGCCACCCCCACAACCGGAGTACGAGACACCACTGCCACCACCAGCCCTGCCAACCCCACAACCGGAGTACGAGACACCACTGCCGCCATCACCCTGCCACCCCCACAACCGGAGTACGAGACACCACCGCCGCCATCACCTGCCACCCCCACAACCGGAGTACGAGACACCACCGCCGCCACCAACCCTGCCACCCCCACAACCGGAGAACGAGACACCACCGCCGCCACCAACCCTGCCACCCCCACAACCGGAGTACGAGACACCACCGCCGCCACCAACCCTGCCACCCCCACAACCGGAGTATGAGACACCACCGCCACCATCACCTGCCACCCCCACAACCGGAGTAAGAGACACCACTGCCACCACCATTTTTTTTTTTTCTTTTTTTTTTTTTTTTTCTTTTTTCATTTCCAACATGCCTTTCCCAAGTACCTATCTTTCGACATACCTTGGCATTCTTTTCCTTGTCCTTTGTCTATTTCTTTGTCTTTCACTTGGGTGGCTCAATCCTTTTTTTTCCTTTGTTATTTTACTTATTCTACCTTCTCTCTAACTTCCTTCACTCTCCCATCTTGCCTCCTTCTTTTCTCACTCTCCTTTATTTCTATACTAAACTAAACTATCTCCTTTATTTTTCCATTTCCAGCAATTTCTCGCCGGGGGACCCAAGGAGGCGAAGTCCACTGGTGTGTTTGAATTCAGACTAGTCCGGGTGATCTTTGTCATATCCAGGAAGTTGGTTGTCACGATCGGGCATTTCAAGGCCGGGATAAGATGCCAAATTCTGATGTTGGTTTGGGGGGAAAAAAATGCCTTTACGCACCTTCGGGAGGATCACGATCCCCCCGGTGTGTGGGGCTCCGCAATCTTGCCGACTACCCACTAAAAAAACCCTGCCCTGCCACCACCAACCCTGCCAACCCCACAACCGGAGTATGAGACATCACCGCCGCCTTCAACCCTGCCACCCCCACAACCGGAGTACGAGACACCACCGCCGCCACCAATCCTGCCACCCCTAAAACCGGAGTACGAGACACCACCGCCGCCATGCCCTGCCACCCCCACAACCGGAGTACGAGACACCACCGCCGCCATCAACCCTGCCACCCCCACACCCGGAGTACGAGACACCACCGCCGCCACCAACCCTGCCACCCCCACAACCGGAGTACGAGACACCACCGCCGCCATCAACCCTGCCACCCCCACACCCGGAGTACGAGACACCACCGCCGCCACCAATCCTGCCACCCCCACACCCGGAGTACGAGACACCACCGCCGCCACCAATCCTGCCACCCCCACACCCGGAGTACGAGACACCACCGCCGCCACCAATCCTGCCACCCCCACACCCGGAGTACGAGACACCACCGCCGCCATCAACCCTGCCACCCCCACAACCGGAGTACGAGACACCCTGCCACCCCCACAACCGGAGTACGAGACACCACCGCCGCCATGCCCTGCCACCCCCACAACCGGAGTACGAGACACCACCGCCGCCATCACCCTGCCACCCCCACAACCGGAGTACGAGACACCACCGCCGCCATCACCCTGCCACCCCTACAGCCGGATTACGAGACACCACTGCAGCCATCACCCTGCCATCCCCACAACCGCAGTACGACACACCACCGCCGCCATCACCCTGCCACCCCCACAACCGGAGTACGAGACACCACTGCCGCCATCACACTGCCACCCCCACAACCGGAGAACGAGACACCACTGCCGCCATCACCCTGCCACCCCCAAAACCGGAGTACGAGACACGACTGCCGCCATCACCTGCCACCCCCACAACCGGAGTACGAGACACCACCGCCGCCATCACCCTGCCACCCCCACAACCGGAGAACGAGACACCACCGCCGCCACCAACCCTGCCACCCCCACAACCGGAGTACGAGACACCACCGCCGCCATCACCCTGCCACCCCCAAAACCGGAGTACGAGACACCACTGCCGCCATCACCCTGCCACCCCCAAAACCGGAGTACGAGACACCACTGCCGCCATCACCTGCCACCCTCACAACCGGAGTACGAGACACCACCGTCGCCACCAACCCTGCCACCCCCACAACCGGAGTACGAGACACCACCGCAGCCATGCACTGCCACCCCCACAACCGAAATACGAGACACCACCGCCGCCATCACCCTGCCACCCTCACAACCGGAGTACGAGACACCACCGCCGCCATCACCTGCCACCCCCACAACCGGAGTACGAGACACCACCGCCGCCATCACCCTGCCACCCCCACAACCGGAGTACGAGACACCACCGCCGCCATCACCTGCCACCCCGACAACCGGAGTACGAGACACCACCGCCGCCATCACCCTGCCACCCCCACAACCGGAGTACGAGACACCACCGCCACCATCACCTGCCACCCCCACAACCGGAGTACGAGACACCACCGCCGCCATCACCCTGCCACCCTCACAACCGGAGTACGAGACACCACCGCCGCCATCACCTGCCACCCCCACAACCGGAGTACGAGACACCACTGCCGCAATGCCCTGCCACCCCCACAACCGGAGTACGAGACACCACTGCCGCCATCACCATGCCACCCCCACAACCGGAGAACGAGACACCACTGCCGCCATCACCCTGCCACCCCCAAAAACGGAGTACGAGACACCACTGCCGCCATCACCTGCCACCCCCACAACCGGAGTACGAGACACCACCGCCGCCACCAACCCTGCCACCCCCACAACCGGAGAACGAGACACCACCGCCGCCACCAACCCTGCCACCCCCACAACCGGAGTACGAGACACCACCGCCGCCATCACCCTGCCACCCCCAAAACCGGAGTACGAGACACCACTGCCGCCATCACCCTGCCATCCCCACAACCACAGTACGAGACACCACCGCCGCCACCAACCCTGCCATCCCACAACCGGAGTACGAGACACCACCACCGCCACCAACCCTGCCACCCCCACAACCGGAGTACGAGACACCACCGCCGCCATCACCCTGCCACCCTCACAACCGGAGTACGAGACACCACCGTCGCCACCAACCCTGCCACCCCTAAAACCGGAGTACGAGACACCACCGCAGCCATGCACTGCCACCCCCACAACCGAAATACGAGACACCACCGCCGCCATCACCTGCCACCCCCACAACCGGAGTACGAGACACCACCGCCGCCATCACCCTGCCACCCCCACAACCGGAGTACGAGACACCACCGCCGCCATCACCTGCCACCCCCACAACCGGAGTACGAGACACCACCGCCGCCATCACCCTGCCACCCCCAACCGGAGTACGAGACACCAACGCCGCCATCACCTGCCACCCCCACAACCGGAGTACGAGACACCACTGCCGCCATCACCCTGCCACCCCCACAACCGGAGTACGAGACACCAACGCCGCCACCAACCCTGCCACCCCCACAACCGGAGTACGAGACACCACTGCCGCCATCACCTGCCACCCCCACAACCGGAGTACGAGACACCACTGCCACCACCAGCCCTGCCAACCCCACAACCGGAGTACGAGACACCACTGCCGCCATCACCCTGCCACCCCCACAACCGGAGTACGAGACACCACCGCCGCCATCACCTGCCACCCCCACAACCGGAGTACGAGACACCACCGCCGCCACCAACCCTGCCACCCCCACAACCGGAGAACGAGACACCACCGCCGCCACCAACCCTGCCACCCCCACAACCGGAGTACGAGACACCACCGCCGCCACCAACCCTGCCACCCCCACAACCGGAGTATGAGACACCACCGCCACCATCACCTGCCACCCCCACAACCGGAAAACGAGACACCACCGCCGCCACCAACCCTGCCACCCCCACAACCGGAGTACGAGACACCACCGCCGCCATCACCCTGCCACCCCTACAACCGGATTACGAGACACCACTGCCGCCATCACCCTGCCACCCCCACAACCGGAGTACGAGACACCAACGCCGCCACCAACCCTGCCACCCCACAACCGAAGTACGAGACACCACTGCCGCCATCACCTGCCACCCCCACAACCGGAGTAAGAGACACCACTGCCACCACCATTTTTTTTTTTCTTTTTTTTTTTTTTTTCTTTTTTCATTTCCAACATGCCTTTCCCAAGTACCTATCTTTCGACATACCTTGGCATTCTTTTCCTTGTCCTTTGTCTATTTCTTTGTCTTTCACTTGGGTGGCTCAATCCTTTTTTTTCCTTTGTTATTTTACTTATTCTACCTTCTCTCTAACTTCCTTCACTCTCCCATCTTGCCTCCTTCTTTTCTCACTCTCCTTTATTTCTATACTAAACTAAACTATCTCCTTTATTTTTCCATTTCCAGCAATTTCTCGCCGGGGGACCCAAGGAGGCGAAGTCCACTGGTGTGTTTGAATTCAGACTAGTCCGGGTGATCTTTGTCATATCCAGGAAGTTGGTTGTCACGATCGGGCATTTCAAGGCCGGGATAAGATGCCAAATTCTGATGTTGGTTTGGGGGGAAAAAAATGCCTTTACGCACCTTCGGGAGGATCATGATCCCCCCGGTGTGTGGGGCTCCGCAATCTTGCCGACTACCCACTAAAAAAACCCTGCCCTGCCACCACCAACCCTGCCAACCCCACAACCGGAGTATGAGACACCACTGCCGCCATCACCCTGCCACCCCCACAACCGGAGTACGAGACACCACCGCCGCCATCACCTGCCACCCCCACAACCGGAGTACGAGACACCACCGCCGCCACCAACCCTGCCGACCCCACAACCGGAGAACGGTACACCACCGCCGCCACCAACCCTGCCACCCCCACAACCGGAGTACGAGACACCACCGCCGCCACCAACCCTGCCACCCCCACAACCGGAGTACGAGACACCACCGCCGCCGGCAACCCTGCCACCCCCACAACCGGAGTACGAGACACCACCGCCACCATCACCTGCCACCCCCACAACCGGAGTACGAGACACTACCGCCGCCACCAACCCTGCCACCCCCACAACCAGAGTACGAGACACCACCGCACCACCAACCCTGCCACCCCCACAACCGGAGTACGAGACACCAACGCCGCCACCAACCCTGCCACCCCCACAACCGGAGTACGAGACACCACCTCCGCCATGCCCAGCCACCCCCACAACCGGAGTACGACACACCACCGCCGCCATCACCCTGCCACCCCCACAACCGGAGTACGAGACACCACCGCCGCCATCACCCTGCCACCCCTACAACCGGAGTACGAGACACCACTGCCGCCATCACCCTGCCACCCCCACAACCGCAGTACGAGACACCACCGCCGCCATCACCCTGCCACCCCCACAACCGGAGTACGAGACACCACCGCCGCCATGCCCTGCCACCCCCACAACCGGAGTACGAGACACCACTGCCGCCATCACCTGCCACCCCCACAACCGGAGTACGAGAAACCACCGCCGCCACCAACCCTGCCACCCCCACAACCGGAGTGCGAGACACCACCGCCGCCATGCGCTGCCACCCCCACAACCGGAGTACGAGACACCACCGCCGCCATCACCCTGCCACCCCCACAACCGGAGTACGAGACACCACTGCCGCCATCACCCTGCCACCCCCACAACTGGAGTACGAGACACCACCGCCGCCATCACCCTGCCACCCCCACAACCGGAGTACGAGACACCACCGCCGCCATGCCCTGCCACCCCCACAACCGGAGTACGAGACACCACTGCCGCCATCACCTCCCACCCCCACAACTGGAGTACGAGACACCACCGCCGCCATCACGTGCCACCCCCACAACCGGAGTACGAGACACCACTGCCGCCATCACCTGCCACCCCCACAACCGGAGTACGAGACACCACCGCCGCCATGCCCTGCCACCCCCACAACCGGAGTACGAGACACCACTGCCGCCATCACCTGCCACCCCCACAACCGGAGTACGAGAAACCACCGCCGCCACCAACCCTGCCACCCCCACAACCGGAGTGCGAGACACCACCGCCGCCATGCGCTGCCACCCCCACAACCGGAGTACGAGACACCACCGCCGCCATCACCCTGCCACCCCCACAACCGGAGTACGAGACACCACTGCCGCCATCACCCTGCCACCCCCACAACTGGAGTACGAGACACCACCGCCGCCATCACCCTGCCACCCCCACAACCGGAGTACGAGACACCACCGCCGCCATGCCCTGCCACCCCCACAACCGGAGTACGAGACACCACTGCCGCCATCACCTGCCACCCCCACAACCGGAGTACGAGACACCACCGCCGCCATCACGTGCCACCCCCACAACCGGAGTACGAGACACCACTGCCGCCATCACCTGCCACCCCCACAACCGGAGTACGAGACACCACCGCCGCCATGCCCTGCCACCCCCACAACCGGAGTACGAGACACCACTGCCGCCATCACCTGCCACCCCCACAACCGGAGTACGAGAATCCACCGCCGCCACCAACCCTGCCACCCCCACAACCGGAGTGCGAGACACCACCGCCGCCATGCGCTGCCACCCCCACAACCGGAGTACGAGACACCACCGCCGCCATCACCCTGCCACCCCCACAACCGGAGTACGAGACACCACTGCCGCCATCACCCTGCCACCCCCACAACTGGAGTACGAGACACCACCGCCGCCATCACCCTGCCACCCCCACAACCGGAGTACGAGACACCACCGCCGCCATGCCCTGCCACCCCCACAACCGGAGTACGAGACACCACTGCCGCCATCACCTGCCACCCCCACAACCGGAGTACGAGACACCACCGCCGCCACCAACCCTGCCACCCCCACAACCGGAGTGCGAGACACCACCGCCGCCATGCGCTGCCACCCCCACAACCGGAGTACGAGACACCACCGCCGCCATCACCCTGCCACCCCCACAACCGGAGTACGAGACACCACTGCCGCCATCACCTGCCACCCCCACAACCGGAGTACGAGACACCACTGCCACCACCAACCCTGCCAACCCCACAACCGGAGTACGAGACACCACTGCCGCCATCACCCTGCCACCCCCACAACCGGAGTACGAGACACCACCGCCGCCATCACCTGCCACCCCCACAACCGGAGTACGAGACACCACCGCCGCCACCAACCCTGCCACCCCCACAACCGGAGTACGAGACACCATCGCCGCCATCACCCTACCACCCCCACAACCGGAGTACGAGACACCACCGACGCCATCACCCTGCCACCCCCACAACCGGAGTACGAGACACCACCGCCACCATCACCTGCCACCCCCACAACCGGAGTACGAGACACCACCGCCGCCATCACCCTACCACCCCCACAACCGGAGTACGAGACACCACCGTCGCCATCACCTGCCACCCCCACAACCGGAGTACGAGACACCACCGCCGCCATCACCCTACCACCCCCACAACCGGAGTACGAGACACCACCGTCGCCATCACCTGCCACCCCCACAACCGGAGTACGAGACACCAGCGTCGCCATCACCTGCCACCCACACAACCGGAGTACGAGACACCACTGCCGCCATCACCTGCCCCCCCCCCAACAACCGGAGTACGAGACACCACCGCCGCAACCAACCCTGCCACCCCCACAACCGGGTACGAGACACCACCGCCGCCTCCAACCCTGCCACCCCCACAACCGGAGTACGAGACACCACCGTCTCCACCAACCCTGCCACCCCCACAACCGGAGTACGAGACACCACTGCCGCCATCACCCTGCCACCCCCACAACCGGAGTACGAGACACCACCGCCGCCATCACCTGCCACCCCCACAACCGGAGTACGAGACACCACCGCCGCCACCAACCCTGCCACCCTGCCACCCTCACAACCGGAGTACGAGACACCACCGTCTCCACCAACCCTGCCACCCCCACAACTGGAGTACGAGACACCACTGCCGCCATCACTCTGCCACCCCCACAACCGGAGTACGAGACACCACTGCCGCCATCACCTGCCACCCCCACAACCGGAGTACGAGACACCACCGCCGCCACCAACCCTGCCACCCCCACAACCGGAGTACGAGAAACCACTGCCGCCATCACCTGCCCCCCCCACAACCGGAGTACGAGACACCACCGCCGCCACCAACCCTGCCACCCCCACAACCGGAGTACGAGACACCACCGCCGCCACCAACCCTGCCACCCCCAACACCGGAGTACGAGACACCACCGCCGCCACCAACCCTGCCACCCCCACAACCAGAGTACGAGAAACCATTGCCGCCATCACCCTGCCACCCCCACAACCGGAGTACGAGACACCACCGCCGCCATCACCCTGCCACCCCTACAACCGGATTACGAGACACCACTGCCGCCATCACCCTGCCACCCCCACAACCGCAGTACGAGACACCACCGCCGCCATCACCCTGCCACCCCCACAACCGGAGTACGAGACACCACCGCCACCACCAACCCTGCCACCCCCACAACCGGAGTACGAGACACCACCGCCGCCACCAACCCTGCCACCCCCACAACCAGAGTACGAGAAACCATTGCCGCCATCACCCTGCCACCCCCAAACCGGAGTACGAGACACCACCGCCGCCACCAACCCTGCCACCCCCACAACCGGAGTACGAGACACCACCGCCGCCACCAACCCTGCCACCCCCACAACCGGAGTACGAGACACCACCGCCGCCATCACCTGCCACCCCCACAACCGGAGTACGAGACACCACCGCCGCCATCACCTGCCACCCCCACAACCGGAGTACGAGACACTACCGCCGCCATCACCTGCCACCCCCACAACCGGAGTACGAGACACCACCGACGCCATCACCCTGCCACCCCCAAAACCGGAGTACGAGACACCACCGCCGCCACCAACCCTGCCACCACCACAACCGGAGTACGAGACACCACCGCCGCCACAAACCCTGCCACCCCCACAACCGGAGTACGAGACACCACCGCCGCCATGCCCAGCCACCCCCACAACCGGAGTACGACACACCACCGCCGCCATCACCCTGCCACCCCCACAACCGGAGTACGAGACACCACTGCCGCCATCACCCTGCCACCCCCACAACCGGAGTACGAGACACCAACGCCCCCACCAACCCTGCCACCCCCACAACCGAAGTACGAGACACCACTGCCGCCATCACCTGCCACCCCCACAACCGGAGTAAGAGACACCACTGCCACCACCAACCCTGCCAACCCCACAACCGGAGTATGAGACACCACTGCCGCCATCACCCTGCCACCCCCACAACCGGAGTACGAGACACCACCGCCGCCATCACCTGCCACCCCCACAACCGGAGTACGAGACACCACCGCCGCCACCAACCCTGCCACCCCCACAACCGGAGAACGGTACACCACCGCCGCCACCAACCCTGCCACCCCCACAACCGGAGTACGAGACACCACCGCCGCCACCAACCCTGCCACCCCCACAACCGGAGTACGAGACACCACCGCCGCCGGCAACCCTGCCACCCCCACAACCGGAGTACGAGACACCACCGCCACCATCACCTGCCACCCCAACAACCGGAGTACGAGACACCACCGCCGCCACCAACCCTGCCACCCCCACAACCAGAGTACGAGACACCACCGCACCACCAACCCTGCCACCCCCACAACCGGAGTACGAGACACCAACGCCGCCACCAACCCTGCCACCCCCACAACCGGAGTACGAGACACCACCTCCGCCATGCCCAGCCACCCCCACAACCGGAGTACGACACACCACCGCCGCCATCACCCTGCCACCCCCACAACCGGAGTACGAGACACCACCGCCGCCATCACCCTGCCACCCCTACAACCGGAGTACGAGACACCACTGCCGCCATCACCCTGCCACCCCCACAACCGCAGTACGAGACACCACCGCCGCCATCACCCTGCCACCCCCACAACCGGAGTACGAGACACCATTGCCGCCATCACCCTGCCACCCCCAAAACCGGAGAACGAGACACCACTGCCGCCATCACCCTGCCACCCCCACAACCGGTGTACGAGACACCACTGCCGCCATCACGTGCCACCCCCACAACCGGAGTACGACACACCACCGCCGCCATCACCCTGCCACCCCCACAACCGGAGTACGAGACACCACCGCCGCCATCACCCTGCCACCCCTACAACCGGAGTACGAGACACCACTGCCGCCATCACCCTGCCACCCCCATAACCGCAGTACGAGACACCACCGCCGCCATCACCCTGCCACCCCCACAACCGGAGTACGAGACACCACCGCCGCCATCACCTGCCACCCCCACAACCGGAGTACGAGACACCACTGCCGCCATCACCTGCCACCCCCACAACCGGAGTACGAGAAACCACCGCCGCCACCAACCCTGCCACCCCCACAACCGGAGTGCGAGACACCACCGCCGCCATGCGCTGCCACCCCCACAACTTGAGTACGAGACACCACCGACGCCATCACCCTGCCACCCCCACAACCGGAGTACGAGACACCACTGCCACCCCGGACTACACAGCTGCCAACTGTGTAAACAGTTGGCAGCTGACAGTTGCTGTGAGTGGATGTTTTATCAGGCGCTCTTAACATAACCTCAAACATGAGTGATTGTGCAGTATGTGATGACCCTATTTCGGAAAATAGTGATTTTGCATTATGTTCTATTGGTAATTGCAAACTACACTTTGATTGTGCTAATATAGCGGAAACAACTTGGAGTCGAATGGGAGAAAAAAGAAGAAACTCATGGAAGTGTAGGGCTTGCAAATCTAAATCAGGTAACAGTTCTAATGATACTCAAGAGATTATAGCTCAGTTACAAGATGAATTCTTGGAAAAAATGGAGGAGACTATTTCTAAGAATTTTTCTATACATAATGCTGAAGTTAAAAAAGAATTGGAGGATTTTAAAGTATCACTTGATTTTTTCTCAAGTAAAATTGATAACTATGAGCAGCAGGTTACAACCTTATTGGGAAAAGTTTCTAAAGTAGAAAAGAATTATGAGGAGGTTTTATTGGAAAATAAGAAACTGTCGGATGAAGTACATAATCTTAGCGTAAAGTTGGAAAATATGGAACAATATAGCAGAAACAGAAATGTCGAGCTTGTAGGTATTCCTGAGGTAGAAGGGGAAAAAGGGATTGACATTGTTAATAAACTATCAGCCTTATTAAACGTGCCTATAAATAATGAAACGGACATTCAGGCAGTGCATAGAGTGCCTACACAGCGCAAATCTGGAATTAAGCCTATAATCATACAGTTTAGTAACCGTCAAAAAAGGAATGCCATTCTGGCAAAGGCTAAGGTGCAATCACCTTATCTCAAATCTACAAACTTTGTGAGCAATAGTCCAGAGGCGCGTGTGTTTGTAAATGAGCACCTTACCACCTATTTCAAAGATCTTTTGTACTATGCCAAAAAACTGAAGGACACGAATAATGGCTATAAGTATGTATGGGTTAAGGATGCCAAGATCTTTGCTAGGAAAACGGACAGCAGTAGAATTATTCCTATAACTTCCCAGGCGGATATTAATAGACTGATAAGCCGTAATGTGAGCGGTGCTCCCGTTTAAAGGTTAAATTAACTGTGCTAAAGCCGTTATAACTAATACATATATTTATTTCTTTTAATGACAACTAGTCAACCGAAGGATGGTAATGAAAGCAAAATAAATATTTTTCATTTGAACATTCGCAGTATCCGTAAGCATTATGATGAACTTTTAGTATATTTACAGTCACTTAATAAAATCTACAGTTTTATTGTATTAAGTGAAGTTTGGATCAAAGGTGATGAGGAAAACAAGTTTCAGATTCCAGGCTACAATATGCTCCTTCAGCCTAGAGAAGATAATCAAGCTGGAGGTCTGATAATCTATGTGGACTCTGCCCTTCAATATGAACACAGACTTATTGACTTACCTACTGCAGAAATAGTTAATGTTGTTTTTCCAGTGGCCTACAATAACTCACATTTTAAAGTATCACTTTATGGGATATACCGCTCCTGTAAATTCTCCTTTGCTTCTTTTGAAAATGATTTACATAATATTTTAAAAGAAAATACTGATCCAACTATAATTATTGGAGACATGAACATATGTACATTAAAACAGTTAGGTTCAGGGGGGAAATATATGAATATATACTCATCTTATGGTTTTAAAAATTATGTCAGTTCTCCAACCAGATTTTTCAACAATGTTTACTCTTGTTTAGATCATGTCCTAGTGAGAAATTCAAAAAATATAAAAATTATTTGTAATGTTATTCCTGCACAATTAACTGATCACTGGGTATTAGATGTAAGTTTACTATTAAATCAGCAGGCTACTTGTAAACCACAATTCACTAAATTTGTTGATTACAAAAAACTTCGCACCTTGCTATCCAGAACAGACTGGTCCCCAGTTTATCTTACTAAGAATGTAAATGAGTGTATATATAAGTTCTATGATCTGTATAATTTATGCTATGAAGCTTCTGTTAAGTTGAAAAAAGTAAGTAGCAATAATAGGAGGCGTAATCCCTGGATTAGTGATGAACTGGTCAGCCTGGTAAACAGGAAAAATCATTTTTATAAATTGTGGGTTACCAATAGGGAAAATTTAGTTATAAGGGCACAATATGACCATTTATCAAAAATAGTTAGTAAAAAGGTAAAAAAAGCAAAATTGGACTATTACTCTTCACTTGTAGAGAACAATTTAGGTAATACTAGGCAATATTGGAAAATTGTAAGAAGTGTAATGAAAAAAGATAAAAATAAGCTGATTAAGATAAAATATAATGATAGTGAAATTGATGTATCTGGAAATGAGGTTTTGGTAGCCAATGCTTTTAATGAATATTTTGTTAATGTTACCACAGAATTGAAACATCAAGCTTTTGGGTATGACCTCTTTAAAAATGAATATATATATAGTGTTGGTGTATTTGAACACTTTTCAGTGGACCAGAGCGATATATATCGTGTTATAAGTAGAATGAACAATAAAAGAAGCTGTGGTTTAGATGGCATAAGCATAATTACTATAAAGAAAAACACTGATATTTTTGTACCACTTTTATATAATATTTTTAATAAGTCGTTAAACCAAAATATATTTCCAGAACCTTACAAAATAGCTTGTGTAGTACCAGTTTTTAAAAATGGAAATAGGTGTGAAATTTCATCGTATCGACCAATATCTCTGATCAGCTCGTCTGCTAAAATTTTTGAGACCTTAATAAAAGAGCAGCTTTTGGATTATTTTGCAGCCAGATCTGTATTTTCTAATAATCAATTTGGGTTTTTACAAAATAAAGGGACGGATCTGGCAATGCAAAAACATATTCAGGATATTACTGAATCTGTTGATAAAAATAAATATACAGTGGGAGTGTACCTAGATTTTCAGAAGGCTTTCGATCTGGTTGATATTGACATTTTGGTAGAGAGATTTCAGTCTTATGGTATTGGGGGCTGTGCTCTGTTATGGATCCGTTCATTTTGTAAAAATAGAAAACAGTGTGTAAAAGTACAAAATTTTACTAGTGAACTTATGGAACTAAGGCATGGGGTAGCCCAGGGGGGGGTGCTAGGTCCAATTATGTTTAATATTTATATAAACGAGCTCTTAAAGATAGAATTTCATTCAAATATCTATGCGTATGCAGATGATACTGCGCTAGTCTGTTCAGCATATAGTAAAATTAGGTTAAGAGAATATATGAAAAGAGATTTGGAAAAGATTTCACTGTGGTTAGCTAATAATAGAATTCTAATCAATGTAAAAAAGACAAAATGTATTCTCTTTTATGATAGGAATGTTGCATGTGCTGACTTACGGATGGAGAATAGATATTTTTGTCATAAACATCAATGCTTGTACACCTGTGATTGTGAGGCAATAGAGATAGTTGATAATGTAAAGTACCTAGGATTGATTATTGATAGAAATCTGAAATGGAATGTATTTATTGATAGCTTAAGCAAGAGGCTTCGTAAGATAAACTATGGCATGTACTATATGAGGGAGTTTTTAAAGTCAGGGTGTCTGAAACAGCTGTATACATCGTGGTTTGAGGGGACTGTGCAATATGGCATTATTCACTATGGGGGAACCTATGAATCACTTCTAAAACCTATAATTCTAGCACAAAGATTTGCAGTAAGAAATATTTATCATTTAAAAAAATTTGATAGTGTGTCGCATCTTTTTGAAGAAGGTAACATATTTACTTTTAAGCAGCTGTATATGTACCGGTTAATAAATTATATTTTTAAATACATTAATGATTTTAAGTTTAGAGAATATCCTAGAAACACTAGAGCCTCTAGAATTGTTGAAATCTCTTTGCCTGACTATGTTAAGGAACTAGCACGAAATCAGTTTTCTTATACAGGATTAAAAATATTTAATGACTTTATTCGTAATTCTGGAAATGAAATATTGTATGAATCTAAGCCTAAATTTAAGATGAAGGCAAAACATTATGTTAGAATATTATCTTAATTTTCTTAAACTGATTTGTTATTCGCATGCCCATCTTATGATATTATTTATTAAAAGTATTAAGTATTATTTATTTAAAATATTTATTTATTAGATTATTTATTTAAATTATTTATTATTATAGATGGAATATTTAACTTATTTTGGTAATTAATGTTAAACATTTCAGTTCTTGAAAAATTTTTAATTTATTAATGCATTGTTGGTTAGTTAATTTAGACTAATTTAATATTGTTGCTAGGTTTGTATTGGCTGATTGCTGCCCTTTGTTTGGTAATATTATATGTTGTTGTTGTTGTTGTTGCATGTTAACTTTCACTCATGTTTTGTTTTGAACTTGTAAAGAGTCTTCATCTACCCAGTTACTTCTAATAATGTACGAGTAAAATGGACTGCTGCCAACTGACAGTGATATAAGAAGTTAAGTGTTAAAGATATTTAAATTGTAAAATTTTTCCGCACGTGCTATGCTTAGCACATGGAAATTGTATTTGCTTGTATTTTTTTCAGTAAATAAAGATTTTGTGAACTGTGAACTGTGAACTGTGAACTGTGAACTGCCGCCATCACCCTGCCACCCCCACAACTGGAGTACGAGACACCACCGCCGCCATCACCCTGCCACCCCCACAACCGGAGTACGAGACACAACCGCCGCCATGCCCTGCCACCCCCACAACCGGAGTACGAGACACCACTGCCGCCATCACCTGCCACCCCCACAACCGGAGTACGAGACACCACCGCCGCCATCACGTGCCACCCCCACAACCGGAGTACGAGACACCACTGCCGCCATCACCTGCCACCCCCACAACCGGAGTACGAGACACCACCGCCGCCATGCCCTGCCACCCCCACAACCGGAGTACGAGACACCACTGCCGCCATCACCTGCCACCCCCACAACCGGAGTACGAGAAACCACCGCCGCCACCAACCCTGCCACCCCCACAACCGGAGTGCGAGACACCACCGCCGCCATGCGCTGCCACCCCCACAACCGGAGTACGAGACACCACCGCCGCCATCACCCTGCCACCCCCACAACCGGAGTACGAGACACCACTGCCGCCATCACCCTACCACCCCCACAACTGGAGTACGAGACACCACCGCCGCCATCACCCTGCCACCCCCACAACCGGAGTACGAGACACCACTGCCGCCATCACCTGCCACCCCCACAACCGGAGTACGAGACACCACCGCCGCCACCAACCCTGCCACCCCCACAACCGGAGTACGAGACACCACTGCCGCCATCACCTGCCACCCCCACAACCGGAGTACGAGACACCACTGCCACCACCAACCCTGCCAACCCCACAACCGGAGTACGAGACACCACTGCCGCCATCACCCTGCCACCCCCACAACCGGAGTACGAGACACCACCGCCGCCATCACCTGCCACCCCCACAACCGGAGTACGAGACACCACCGCCGCCACCAACCCTGCCACCCTCACAACCGGAGTACGAGACACCATCGCCGCCATCACCCTACCACCCCCACAACCGGAGTACGAGACACCACCGACGCCATCACCCTGCCACCCCCACAACCGGAGTACGAGACACCACCGCCACCATCACCTGCCACCCCCACAACCGGAGTACGAGACACCACCGCCGCCATCACCCTACCACCCCCACAACCGGAGTACGAGACACCACCGTCGCCATCACCTGCCACCCCCACAACCGGAGTACGAGACACCACCGCCGCCATCACCCTACCACCCCCACAACCGGAGTACGAGACACCACCG
Source organism: Flexamia atlantica (assembly GCA_035578135.1). NCBI lineage: Eukaryota > Metazoa > Arthropoda > Insecta > Hemiptera > Cicadellidae > Flexamia > Flexamia atlantica. The sequence continues at coordinate 43,632,476 of JAQJVK010000010.1, forward strand.
TCGCCATCACCTGCCACCCCCACAACCGGAGTACGAGACACCAGCGTCGCCATCACCTGCCACCCACACAACCGGAGTACGAGACACCACTGCCGCCATCACCTGCCCCCCCCAACAACCGGAGTACGAGACACCACCGCCGCAACCAACCCTGCCACCCCCACAACCGGGTACGAGACACCACCGCCGCCACCAACCCTGCCACCCCCACAACCGGAGTACGAGACACCACCGTCTCCACCAACACTGCCACCCCCACAACCGGAGTACGAGACACCACTGCCGCCATCACCCTGCCACCCCCACAACCGGAGTACGAGACACCACCGCCGCCATCACCTGCCACCCCCACAACCGGAGTACGAGACACCACCGCCGCCACCAACCCTGCCACCCTGCCATCCTCACAACCGGAGTACGAGACACCACCGTCTCCACCAACCCTGCCACCCCCACAACTGGAGTACGAGACACCACTGCCGCCATCACTCTGCCACCCCCACAACCGGAGTACGAGACACCACTGCCGCCATCACCTGCCACCCCCACAACCGGAGTACGAGACACCACCGCCGCCACCAACCCTGCCACCCCCACAACCGGAGTACGAGAAACCACTGCCGCCATCACCTGCCCCCCCCACAACCGGAGTACGAGACACCACCGCCGCCACCAACCCTGCAACCCCCACAACCGGAGTACGAGACACCACCGCCGCCACCAACCCTGCCACCCCCAACACCGGAGTACGAGACACCACCGCCGCCACCAACCCTGCCACCCTGCCACCCTCACAACCGGAGTACGAGACACCACCGTCTCCACCAACCCTGCCACCCCCACAACTGGAGTACGAGACACCACTGCCGCCATCACTCTGCCACCCCCACAACCGGAGTACGAGACACCACTGCCGCCATCACCTGCCACCCCCACAACCGGAGTACGAGACACCACCGCCGCCACCAACCCTGCCACCCCCACAACCGGAGTACGAGACACCACCGCCACCACCAACCCTGCCACCCCCACAACCGGAGTACGAGACACCACCGCCGCCACCAACCCTGCCACCCCCACAACCAGAGTACGAGAAACCATTGCCGCCATCACCCTGCCACCCCCAAACCGGAGTACGAGACACCACCGCCGCCACCAACCCTGCCACCCCCACAACCGGAGTACGAGACACCACCGCCGCCACCAACCCTGCCACCCCCACAACCGGAGTACGAGACACCACCGCCGCCATCACCTGCCACCCCCACAACCGGAGTACGAGACACCACCGCCGCCATCACCTGCCACCCCCACAACCGGAGTACGAGACACTACCGCCGCCATCACCTGCCACCCCCACAACCGGAGTACGAGACACCACCGCCGCCATCACCCTGCCACCCCCACAACCGGAGTACGAGACACCACCGCCGCCACCAACCCTGCCACCACCACAACCGGAGTACGAGACACCACCGCCGCCACAAACCCTGCCACCCCCACAACCGGAGTACGAGACACCACCGCCGCCATCACCCTGCCACCCCCACAACCGGAGTACGAGACACCACCGCCGCCATGCACTGCCACTCCCACAATTGGAGTACGAGACACCACCGCTGCCATCACCTGCCACCCCCACAACCGGAGTACGAGACACCACCGCCGCCACCAACCCTGCCACCCTGCCACCCTCACAACCGGAGTACGAGACACCACCGTCTCCACCAACCCTGCCACCCCCACAACTGGAGTACGAGACACCACTGCCGCCATCACTCTGCCACCCCCACAACCGGAGTACGAGACACCACTGCCGCCATCACCTGCCACCCCCACAACCGGAGTACGAGACACCACCGCCGCCACCAACCCTGCCACCCCCACAACCGGAGTACGAGAAACCACTGCCGCCATCACCTGCCCCCCCCCACAACCGGAGTACGAGACACCACCGCCGCCACCAACCCTGCCACCCCCACAACCGGAGTACGAGACACCACCGCCGCCACCAACCCTGCCACCCCCAACACCGGAGTACGAGACACCACCGCCGCCACCAACCCTGCCACCCCCACAACCAGAGTACGAGAAACCATTGCCGCCATCACCCTGCCACCCCCACAACCGGAGTACGAGACACCACCGCCGCCATCACCCTGCCACCCCTACAACCGGATTACGAGACACAACTGCCGCCATCACCCTGCCACCCCCACAACCGGAGTACGAGACACCACCGCCACCACCAACCCTGCCACCCCCACAACCGGAGTACGAGACACCACCGCCGCCACCAACCCTGCCACCCCCACAACCAGAGTACGAGAAACCATTGCCGCCATCACCCTGCCACCCCCAAACCGGAGTACGAGACACCACCGCCGCCACCAACCCTGCCACCCCCACAACCGGAGTACGAGACACCACCACCGCCACCAACCCTGCCACCCCCACAACCGGAGTACGAGACACCACCGCCGCCATCACCTGCCACCCCCACAACCGGAGTACGAGACAACACCGCCGCCATCACCTGCCACCCCCACAACCGGAGTACGAGACACTACCGCCGCCATCACCTGCCACCCCCACAACCGGAGTACGAGACACCACCGCCGCCATCACCCTGCCACCCCTACAACCGGATTACGAGACAACACCGCCGCCACCAACCCTGCCACCCCCACAACCAGAGTACGAGAAACCACTGCCGCCATCACCCTGCCACCCCCACAACCGGAGAACGAGACACCACTGCCGCCATCACCCTGCCACCCCCACAACCGGAGTACGAGACACCCGTGCCGCCATCACCTGCCACCCCCACAACCGGAGTACGAGTCACCACCGCCGCCATCACCCTGCCACCCCCACGACCGGAGTACGAGACACCACCGCCGCCACCATCCCTGCCACCCCCACAACCGGAGTACGAGACACCACCGCCGCCACCTACCCTGCCACCCCGACAACCAGAGTACGAGAAACCACTGCCGCCATCACCCTGCCACCCCCACAACCGGAGTACGAGACACCACCGCCGCCACCAACCCTGCCACCACCACAACCGGAGTACGAGACACCACCGCCGCCACAAACCCTGCCACCCCCACAACCGGAGTACGAGACACCACCGCCGCCATCACCCTGCCACCCCCACAACCGGAGTACGAGACACCACCGCCGCCATGCACTGCCACTCCCACAATTGGAGTACGAGACACCACCGCCGCCATCACCCTGCCACCCCCACAACCGGAGTACGAGACACCACCGCCGCCATCACCTGCCACCCCCGCAACCGGAGTACGAGACACCACCGCCGCCATCACCCTGCCACCCCCACAACCGGAGTACGAGACACCACCGTCGCCATCACCTGCCACCCCCACAACCAGAGTACGAGACACCACCGCCGCCATCACCTGCCACCCCCACAACCGGAGTACGAGACACCACTGCCGCCATCACCCTGCCACCCCACAACCGGAGTACGAGACACCACCGCCGCCATCACCTGCCACCCCCACAACCGGAGTAGGAGACACAACCGCCGCCATCACCTGCCACCCCTACAACCGGATTACGAGACACCACTGCCGCCATCACCCTGCCACCCCCACAACCGGAGTACGAGACACCACCGCCGCCACCAACCCTGCCACCCCCACAACCGGAGTACGAGACACCACCGCCGCCACCAACCCTGCCACCCCCACAACCGGAGTACGAGACACCAACGCCGCCACCAACCCTGCCCCCCCCACAACCGGAGTACGAAACACCACCTCCGCCATGCCCTGCCACCCCCACAACCGGAGTACGACACACCACCGCCGCCATCACCCTGCCACCCCCACAACCGGAGTACGAGACACCACCGCCGCCATCACCCTGCCACCCCTACAACCGGAGTACGAGACACCACTGCCGCCATCACCCTGCCACCCCCACAACCGCAGTACGAGACACCACCGCCGCCATCACCTGCCACCCCCACAACCGGAGTACGAGACACCACCGCCGCCACCAACCCTGCCACCCTGCCACCCTCACAACCGGAGTACGAGACACCACCGTCTCCACCAACCCTGCCACCCCCACAACTGGAGTACGAGACACCACTGCCGCCATCACTCTGCCACCCCCACAACCGGAGTACGAGACACCACCGCCACCATCACCTGCCACCCCCACAACCGGAGTACGAGACACCACCGCCGCCACCAACCCTGCCACCCCCACAACCAGAGTACGAGACACCACCGCCGCCACCAACCCTGCCACCACCACAACCGGAGTACGAGACACCACCGCCGCCACAAACCCTGCCACCCCCACAACCGGAGTACGAGACACCACCGCCGCCATCACCCTGCCACCCCCACAACCGGAGTACGAGACACCACCGCCGCCATGCACTGCCACTCCCACAATTGGAGTACGAGACACCACCGCCGCCATCACCTGCCACCCCCACAACCGGAGTACGAGACACCACCGCCGCCACCAACCCTGCCACCCTGCCACCCTCACAACCGGAGTACGAGAAACCACCGTCTCCACCAACCCTGCCACCCCCACAACTGGAGTACGAGACACCACTGCCGCCATCACTCTGCCACCCCCACAACCGGAGTACGAGACACCACTGCCGCCATCACCTGCCACCCCCACAACCGGAGTACGAGACACCACCGCCGCCACCAACCCTGCCACCCCCACAACCGGAGTACGAGACACCACCGCCGCAACCAACCCTGCCACCCCCACAACCGGGTACGAGACACCACCGCCGCCACCAACCCTGCCACCCCCACAACCGGAGTACGAGACACCACCGCCGCCACCAACCCTGCCACCCCCACAACCAGAGTACGAGACACCACCGCCGCCATCACCTGCCACCCCACAACCGGAGTACGAGACACCACTGTCGCCATCACCTGCCACCCCCACAACCAGAGTACGAGACACCACCGCCGCCATCACCTGCCACCCCACAACCGGAGTACGAGACACCACTGTCGCCATCACCTGCCACCCCCACAACCGGAGTACGAGAAACCACCGCCGCCATCACCCTGCCACCCTTACAACCGGAGTACGAGACACCACTGCCGCCATCATCCTGCCACCCCCACAACTGGAGTACGAGACACCACTGCCGCCACCAACCCTGCCACCCCCACAACCGGAGTACGAGACACTACCGCCGCCATCACCTGCCACCCCCACAACCGGAGTACGAGACACCACCGCCGCCACCAACCCTGCCACCCCCACAACCGGAGTACGAGACACCACCGCCGCAATGCCCTGCCACCCCCACAACCGGAGTACGAGACACCACCTCCGCCATCACCCTGCAACCCCCACAACCGGAGTACGAGACACCACCGCCGCCATCACCTGCCACCCCCACAACCGGAGTACGAGACACTACCGCCGCCATCACCTGCCACCCCCACAACCGGAGTACGAGACACCACCGCCGCCATCACCCTGCCACCCCCACAACCGCAGTACGAGACACCACCGCCGCCATCACCCTGCCACCCCCACAACCGGAGTACGAGACACCACCGCCACCACCAACCCTGCCACCCCCACAACCGGAGTACGAGACACCACCGCCGCCACCAACCCTGCCACCCCCACAACCAGAGTACGAGAAACCATTGCCGCCATCACCCTGCCACCCCCAAACCGGAGTACGAGACACCACCGCCGCCACCAACCCTGCCACCCCCACAACCGGAGTACGAGACACCACCGCCGCCACCAACCCTGCCACCCCCACAACCGGAGTACGAGACACCACCGCCGCCATCACCTGCCACCCCCACAACCGGAGTACGAGACACCACCGCCGCCATCACCTGCCACCCCCACAACCGGAGTACGAGACACTACCGCCGCCATCACCTGCCACCCCCACAACCGGAGTACGAGACACCACCGCCGCCATCACCCTGCCACCCCTACAACCGGATTACGAGACACCACCGCCGCCACCAACCCTGCCACCCCCACAACCAGAGTACGAGAAACCACTGCCGCCATAACCCTGCCACCCCCACAACCGGAGAACGAGACACCACTGCCGCCATCACACTGCCACCCCCACAACCGGAGTACGAGACACCACTGCCGCCATCACCTGCCACCCCCAACCGGAGTACGAGACACCACCGCCGCCATCACCCTGCCACCCCCACAACCGGAGTACGAGACACCACCGCCGCCACCATCCCTGCCACCCCCACAACCGGAGTACGAGACACCACCGCCGCCACCAACCCTGCCACCCCGACAACCAGAGTACGAGAAACCACTGCCGCCATCACCCTGACACCCCCACAACCGGAGTACGAGACACCACCGCCGCCACCAACCCTGCCACCACCACAACCGGAGTACGAGACACCACCGCCGCCACAAACCCTGCCACCCCCACAACCGGAGTACGAGAACCCACCGCCGCCATCACCCTGCCACCCCCACAACCGGAGTACGAGACACCACCGCCGCCATGCACTGCCACTCCCACAATTGTAGTACGAGACACCACTGCCGCCATCACCCTGCCACCCCCACAACCGGAGTACGAGACACCACTGCCGCCACCAACCCTGCCACCCCCACATCCGGAGTACGACACATCACTGCCGCCACCAACCCTGCCACCCCCACAACCGGAGTACGAGACACCACTGCCGCCATCACCCTGCCACCCCCACAACCGGAGTACGAGACACCACCGCCGCCATGCACTGCCACCCCCACAACCGGAGTACGAGACACCACCGCCGCAATCACCCTGCCACCCCCACAACCGGAGTACGAGACACCACCGCCGCCATCGCCTGCCACCCCCACAACCGGAGTACGAGACACCACCGCCGCCATCACCCTGCCACCCCCACAACCGGAGTACGAGACACCACCGCCGCCATCAACTGCCACCCACACTACCGGAGTACGAGACACCACCGCCGCCATCACCCTGCCACCCCCACAACCGGAGTACGAGACACCACCGCCGCCATCACCTGCCACCCCCACAACCGAATACGAGACACCACCGCCGCCATCACCCTGCCACCCCCACAACCCGAGTACGAGACACCACCGCCGCCATCACCTGCCACCCCCACAACCGGAGTACGAGACACCACCGCCGCCATCACCTGCCACCCCCACAACCGGAGTACGAGACACCACTGCCGCCATCACCCTGCCACCCCACAACCGGAGTACGAGACACCACCGCCGCCATCACCTGCCCCCCACAACCGGAGTAGGAGACACCACCGCCGCCATCACCTGCCACCCCCACAACCGGAGTACGAGACACCACTGCCGCCATCACCTGCCACCCCCACAACTGGAGTACGAGACACCACCGCCGCCATGCCCTGCCACCCCCACAACCGGAGTACGAGACACCACTGCCGCCATCACCTGCCACCCCCACAACCGGAGTACGAGACACCACCGCCGCCACCAACCCTGCCACCCCCACAACAGGAGTACGAGACACCACCGCCGCCATGCGCTGCCACCCCCACAACCGGAGTACGAGACACCACCGTCGCCATCACCTGCCACCCCCACAACCGGAGTACGAGACACCACCGTCGCCATCACCTGCCACCCCCACAACCGGAGTACGAGACACCACTGCCGCCATCACCTGCCCCCCCCCAACAACCGGAGTACGAGACACCACCGCCGCAACCAACACTGCCACCCCCACAACCGGGTACGAGACACCACCGCCGCCACCAACCCTGCCACCCCCACAACCGGAGTACGAGACACCACCGCCGCCATCACCCTGCCACCCCTACAACCGGAGTACGAGACACCACTACCGCCATCACCCTGCCCCCCCACAACCGGAGTACGGGACACCACCGCCGCCACCAACCCTGCCACCCCCACAACCGGAGTACGAGACACCACCGCCACCATCACCTTCCACCCCCACAACCGGAGTACGAGACACCACCGCCGCCATCAACTGCTACCCACACTACCGGAGTACGAGACACCACCGCCGCCATCACCCTGCCACCCCCACAACCGGAGTACGAGACACCACCGCCGCCATCACCTGCCACCCCCACAACCGAATACGAGACACCACCGCCGCCATCACCCTGCCACCCCCACAACCAGAGTACGAGACACCACCGCCGCCATCACCTGCCACCCCCACAACCGGAGTACGAGACACCACCGCCGCCATCACCTGCCACCTCCACAACCGGAGTACGAGACACCACTGCCGCCATCACCCTGCCACCCCACAACCGGAGTACGAGACACCACCGCCGCCATCACCTGCCACTCCCACAACCGGAGTAGGAGACACCACCGCCGCCATCACCTGCCACCCCCACAACCGGAGTACGAGACACCACCGCCGCCATCACCCTGCCACCCCTACAACCGGAGTACGAGACACCACTGCCGCCATCACCCTGCCACCCCCAAAACCGAAGAACGAGACACCACCGCCGCCACCAACCCTGCCACCCCCACAACCGGAGTACGAGAAACCACCGCCGCCACCAACCCTGCCACCCCCACAACCGGAGTACGAGACACCACCGCCACCATCACCTGCCACCCCCACAACCGGAGTACGAGACACCACCGCCGCCACCAACCCTGCCACCACCAAAACCGGAGTACGAGACACCACCGCCGCCATCACCCTGCCACCCCTACAACCGGATTACGAGACACCACTTCCGCCATCACCCTGCCACCCCCACAACCGGAGTACAAGACACCGCCGCCACCATCACCTGCCACCCCCACAACCGGAGTACGAGACACCACCGCCGCCACCAACCCTGCCACCCCCACAACTGGAGTACGAGACACCACTGCCGCCATCACTCTGCCACCCCCACAACCGGAGTACGAGACACCACTGCCGCCATCACCTGCCACCCCCACAACCGGAGTACGAGACACCACTGCCGCCATCACCTGCCACCCCCACAACCGGAGTACGAGACACCACCGCCGCCACCAACCCTGCCACCCCCACAACCGGAGTACGAGACACCACCGCCGCAACCAACCCTGCCACCCCCACAACCGGGTACGAGACACCACCGCCGCCACCAACCCTGCCACCCCCACAACCGGAGTACGAGACACCACCGCCGCCACCAACCCTGCCACCCCCACAACCAGAGTACGAGACACCACCGCCGCCATCACCTGCCACCCCACAACCGGAGTACGAGACACCACTGTCGCCATCACCTGCCACCCCCACAACCAGAGTACGAGACACCACCGCCGCCATCACCTGCCACCCCACAACCGGAGTACGAGACACCACTGTCGCCATCACCTGCCACCCCCACAACCGGAGTACGAGAAACCACCGCCGCCATCACCCTGCCACCCTTACAACCGGAGTACGAGACACCACTGCCGCCATCATCCTGCCACCCCCACAACTGGAGTACGAGACACCACTGCCGCCACCAACCCTGCCACCCCCACAACCGGAGTACGAGACACTACCGCCGCCATCACCTGCCACCCCCACAACCGGAGTACGAGACACCACCGCCGCCACCAACCCTGCCACCCCCACAACCGGAGTACGAGACACCACCGCCGCAATGCCCTGCCACCCCCACAACCGGAGTACGAGACACCACCTCCGCCATCACCCTGCAACCCCCACAACCGGAGTACGAGACACCACCGCCGCCATCACCTGCCACCCCCACAACCGGAGTACGAGACACTACCGCCGCCATCACCTGCCACCCCCACAACCGGAGTACGAGACACCACCGCCGCCATCACCCTGCCACCCCCACAACCGCAGTACGAGACACCACCGCCGCCATCACCCTGCCACCCCCACAACCGGAGTACGAGACACCACCGCCACCACCAACCCTGCCACCCCCACAACCGGAGTACGAGACACCACCGCCGCCACCAACCCTGCCACCCCCACAACCAGAGTACGAGAAACCATTGCCGCCATCACCCTGCCACCCCCAAACCGGAGTACGAGACACCACCGCCGCCACCAACCCTGCCACCCCCACAACCGGAGTACGAGACACCACCGCCGCCACCAACCCTGCCACCCCCACAACCGGAGTACGAGACACCACCGCCGCCATCACCTGCCACCCCCACAACCGGAGTACGAGACACCACCGCCGCCATCACCTGCCACCCCCACAACCGGAGTACGAGACACTACCGCCGCCATCACCTGCCACCCCCACAACCGGAGTACGAGACACCACCGCCGCCATCACCCTGCCACCCCTACAACCGGATTACGAGACACCACCGCCGCCACCAACCCTGCCACCCCCACAACCAGAGTACGAGAAACCACTGCCGCCATAACCCTGCCACCCCCACAACCGGAGAACGAGACACCACTGCCGCCATCACACTGCCACCCCCACAACCGGAGTACGAGACACCACTGCCGCCATCACCTGCCACCCCCAACCGGAGTACGAGACACCACCGCCGCCATCACCCTGCCACCCCCACAACCGGAGTACGAGACACCACCGCCGCCACCATCCCTGCCACCCCCACAACCGGAGTACGAGACACCACCGCCGCCACCAACCCTGCCACCCCGACAACCAGAGTACGAGAAACCACTGCCGCCATCACCCTGACACCCCCACAACCGGAGTACGAGACACCACCGCCGCCACCAACCCTGCCACCACCACAACCGGAGTACGAGACACCACCGCCGCCACAAACCCTGCCACCCCCACAACCGGAGTACGAGAACCCACCGCCGCCATCACCCTGCCACCCCCACAACCGGAGTACGAGACACCACCGCCGCCATGCACTGCCACTCCCACAATTGTAGTACGAGACACCACTGCCGCCATCACCCTGCCACCCCCACAACCGGAGTACGAGACACCACTGCCGCCACCAACCCTGCCACCCCCACATCCGGAGTACGACACATCACTGCCGCCACCAACCCTGCCACCCCCACAACCGGAGTACGAGACACCACTGCCGCCATCACCCTGCCACCCCCACAACCGGAGTACGAGACACCACCGCCGCCATGCACTGCCACCCCCACAACCGGAGTACGAGACACCACCGCCGCAATCACCCTGCCACCCCCACAACCGGAGTACGAGACACCACCGCCGCCATCGCCTGCCACCCCCACAACCGGAGTACGAGACACCACCGCCGCCATCACCCTGCCACCCCCACAACCGGAGTACGAGACACCACCGCCGCCATCAACTGCCACCCACACTACCGGAGTACGAGACACCACCGCCGCCATCACCCTGCCACCCCCACAACCGGAGTACGAGACACCACCGCCGCCATCACCTGCCACCCCCACAACCGAATACGAGACACCACCGCCGCCATCACCCTGCCACCCCCACAACCCGAGTACGAGACACCACCGCCGCCATCACCTGCCACCCCCACAACCGGAGTACGAGACACCACCGCCGCCATCACCTGCCACCCCCACAACCGGAGTACGAGACACCACTGCCGCCATCACCCTGCCACCCCACAACCGGAGTACGAGACACCACCGCCGCCATCACCTGCCCCCCACAACCGGAGTAGGAGACACCACCGCCGCCATCACCTGCCACCCCCACAACCGGAGTACGAGACACCACTGCCGCCATCACCTGCCACCCCCACAACTGGAGTACGAGACACCACCGCCGCCATGCCCTGCCACCCCCACAACCGGAGTACGAGACACCACTGCCGCCATCACCTGCCACCCCCACAACCGGAGTACGAGACACCACCGCCGCCACCAACCCTGCCACCCCCACAACAGGAGTACGAGACACCACCGCCGCCATGCGCTGCCACCCCCACAACCGGAGTACGAGACACCACCGTCGCCATCACCTGCCACCCCCACAACCGGAGTACGAGACACCACCGTCGCCATCACCTGCCACCCCCACAACCGGAGTACGAGACACCACTGCCGCCATCACCTGCCCCCCCCCAACAACCGGAGTACGAGACACCACCGCCGCAACCAACACTGCCACCCCCACAACCGGGTACGAGACACCACCGCCGCCACCAACCCTGCCACCCCCACAACCGGAGTACGAGACACCACCGCCGCCATCACCCTGCCACCCCTACAACCGGAGTACGAGACACCACTACCGCCATCACCCTGCCCCCCCACAACCGGAGTACGGGACACCACCGCCGCCACCAACCCTGCCACCCCCACAACCGGAGTACGAGACACCACCGCCACCATCACCTTCCACCCCCACAACCGGAGTACGAGACACCACCGCCGCCATCAACTGCTACCCACACTACCGGAGTACGAGACACCACCGCCGCCATCACCCTGCCACCCCCACAACCGGAGTACGAGACACCACCGCCGCCATCACCTGCCACCCCCACAACCGAATACGAGACACCACCGCCGCCATCACCCTGCCACCCCCACAACCAGAGTACGAGACACCACCGCCGCCATCACCTGCCACCCCCACAACCGGAGTACGAGACACCACCGCCGCCATCACCTGCCACCTCCACAACCGGAGTACGAGACACCACTGCCGCCATCACCCTGCCACCCCACAACCGGAGTACGAGACACCACCGCCGCCATCACCTGCCACCCCCACAACCGGAGTAGGAGACACCACCGCCGCCATCACCTGCCACCCCCACAACCGGAGTACGAGACACCACCGCCGCCATCACCCTGCCACCCCTACAACCGGAGTACGAGACACCACTGCCGCCATCACCCTGCCACCCCCAAAACCGAAGAACGAGACACCACCGCCGCCACCAACCCTGCCACCCCCACAACCGGAGTACGAGAAACCACCGCCGCCACCAACCCTGCCACCCCCACAACCGGAGTACGAGACACCACCGCCACCATCACCTGCCACCCCCACAACCGGAGTACGAGACACCACCGCCGCCACCAACCCTGCCACCACCAAAACCGGAGTACGAGACACCACCGCCGCCATCACCCTGCCACCCCTACAACCGGATTACGAGACACCACTTCCGCCATCACCCTGCCACCCCCACAACCGGAGTACAAGACACCGCCGCCACCATCACCTGCCACCCCCACAACCGGAGTACGAGACACCACCGCCGCCACCAACCCTGCCACCCCCACAACCGGAGTACGAGACAATACCGCCGCCACCAACCCTGCCACCCCCACAACCGGAGTACGAGACACCACCGCAACCATCAACTGCCACCCCCACAACCGGAGTACGAGACACCACCGCCGCCACCAACCCTGCCACCCCCACAACCGGAGTACGAGACACCAACGCCGCCACCAACCCTGCCACCCCCACAACCGGAGTACGAGACACCACCTCCGCCATGCCCTGCCACCCCCACAACCGGGTTACGAGACACCACCGCCGCCATCACCCTGCCACCCCCACAACCGGAGTACGAGACACCACCGCCGCCATCACCCTGCCACCCCTACAACCGGAGTACGAGACACCACTGCCGCCATCACCCTGCCACCCCCACAACCGCAGTACGAGACACCACCGCCGCCATTACCCTGCCACCCCCACAACCGGAGTACGAGACACCACCGCCGCCATCACCTGCCACCCCCACAACCGGAGTACGAGACACCACTGCCGCCATCACCTGCCACCCCCACATTCGGAGTATGAGACACCACCGCCGCCACCACCTACCACCCCCACAACCGAAGTACGAGACACCACCGCCGCCATCACCTGCCACCCCCACAACCGGAGTACGAGACACCACCGCCGCCATCACCTGCCACCCCCACTACCGGAGTACGAGACACCACTGCCGCCATCACCCTGCCACCCCCACAACCGGAGTACGAGACACCACCGCCGCCATCACCTGCCACCCCCACAACCGGATCACGAGACTACATTGATACCACCTAAATTCTCTTCCACGCCCGGAGTACGCAACAGCAACCACTCTTCCCACATCAGTCGTACCTATGCAATAACCTAAGTGGGGGTACTTTGGTATTATACGGAGGCCACTGTTTTTAGAGAGATTGTTTTGCTGGACACCAAATATAACTACATCATTAGGAAGAACGTACTTAATTCGACTTACTGTCCAAATTTGACTTAATTATGATGAACGGTATTTGTGTTCTGCCTCCCAGAAGGCAGTGATGTCAGCTAGGATTGAGTGTTCAAGTCGTCACCGCCGCTATCGTCCACATCCGATCGCCACCCTTACAGAGCGCGCTGCGGCGGTTATTTTAGGTTAGGTTATCATAAATATATTATATTAGGACTTCCCTTGTTATGTTACACATTAAACGATACCAGATGAGTCATACTTAGCCCGCCAAATCCCCTCCAAGTAGACACAGGTCTGGTCGTTGACCGGAGTTCGCGCATCACCTGTCAACGGGTTTTGGCGGGCGAAAGTAAGACTCATTTGGTATCATTCGATTCGTAACGAAATGAGGAAACTCCTACTTTCATATTTATGATAACCTAACTTAACACAACCGCCGCAGCGCGCTGTATAAGGATGGCCTCCGTATAATACCAAAGTACCTTAGTGGGGATGGACAAAGCCAAAATAAGCCATTTCAATATCTTATCCCGGCAGTACCGTGATAATACTCTTAAGCCGTGTACGCCGGGAGAGACTTTGGTGCATTGACTATCCACTGTGAGTTGCCCCCCAAATCCTCAATTTTTGCGGGACCTTCCAAATTTTAAATATTACAAAAAAAGAGGCCATTTTTCATTTACTAATTTTTTTTCAACAGTCTTTTCACACTTTAAGTCGCCAAATGTGAAATCAAAACTCCAAAAGCCTTAGACGCTAGGTTTCAAGAAGGAGATGTATTCAAAACATTGACAAGCTGTCAATTTTGATAGGAACGCGTTAGCGACCTCTAACCTCCACCATTCGCCTATTTTTTAAAGCTCTTTAACATGAGGGGTCGCTTAAAAAAGGTTTACATATGAAAATTTTGAGTTGCCCCCAAAATCCTCTATTTTAGGGGGACACTCAAAATGTTTGGTAACGTCAAAAAATATTTTGGGTTAAGTTAGTATCATTTCCAAAAAGTTAATTGTTTGTATCAACAAACAAAAAATTAAAGAGGGGGACGGACTTTATTTACACAGTGTAATACTAGACGAGTTACATATGCGCCTGTACGGTTATTTAGATGTATAGATTAGAAAAAATGCAATTAATACATGGGGGAAAAATGTTAGAGAAAAAATATCCTTAAAACGATACTTTAATTCACGACTCTAAACTCCAAGTTTCTATCCCGCCAAATCGGATAGTAATACAGAAGTAGCGTTGTTGTTGGCAGAGTGATCCTTGGTCGGATTGCGGACCAGATTCCATCCGGATTGTGTTTCACCGCATTATATTCGTCCAGTGCGCCGCGACTCGTTACAAAAATTATCCTGAAACTTTAACAATTAGCGCATCCAGCCAATTTCGATAAATAATTCATATTTAGTTTTGGATTGTATTTTATTTTTGTATTAATTTCTTCAAATTCTGCCATAGCCTTTAGCCTTTAGCGTAGGAGGGTGTACGCCTACTAGTACTCTGTACAAACCCCCTAAATAAAGTTTTCCTACGCCTGCTATGTTTACACGCTTTTTACTCCTCTAAATGACTGAGTAAAATAATACTTTGTAACCCGGCGACAGTAAAGTAATCACTTTTTTCCCCGGTGGGAGTAAATTAAACCCTTGAGAATAATATTGAAATCAATAATTCAAAATTCGAGCGCCTTCAAATTTCCACGCAGACATGCAAATATGTTGCAGCTTAACGAACGCAGGTGCTAGCAGATGATAATAGTATGCCTATTTTGCAGCCTGTATTGGGGGGGGTCCTAGTACGAACGGTCTCTCCCCCTTCGGATCGCCGGAATTGTACCCCCCGGAGTCGTAGCCCCCAGAAAAAACGCCTACATCATTTTGACGTCACAGGTCGGGGTCGGGGGATACAATTCCGGCCCGAAAATTTTAGGACGGATTCACGGTTGGCTGAACAATGGCACATAATTAATATAAATCCAATTAAACCTGGCCGCGGAATTGTCGCCCTGGATTTGAACCCCCGGGGACCAACCAACCTCGCAGGGGCGAACCCAGGGGGGAATAAAGGGGATATATCCCCCCAAAATTTTGGAGAACAGAAATTTTGGACGACAAGACAACAATTTTCGAGTACCGCGACGCGACTACGATTATTGTCTATCGTGACGCGAAGACGATTTTCGTTTACCGTAACGTGAAGACCTTTTAGCGAATTTCCCCTATAGGGAAGAAGCTATTACTGTAGGTCTCATGGTAAGACCTAAGCCCGAGACTATGATAACTTTTCGTTTTGGGGCCACCAGAAGCAAAAAACACCATTCGTTTGAATCTATATATATATATATATATATATATATATATTTATATATATATATATATATATATATACAGGGTGTCTCACCTAAGGTGTCTCAAACAGATTGCGGACAAACTATTGGTCCTACAAGGATGAAACAAAATCATTTCCCACTAAATCGTCCCCAAGGAACAACGTAAAAATATTTTTAAGCTTTTTAAAATACAGGGTGTTCCAAAAACCTGGGGTCACGGGTTCGTATCTCGTAATTTTCAAATGTAAACATATGTCATGCTGTGCATCATTTTAAAGCTCTAAACAAGACAAACAATTTGGTGAAAACAGAATTGATTTATTTCAACTAATTCCAAAATGGCGGCCATTTTCGTGAAAATTGTTGTTATTTACGGAATACCCTGTATCTCGAGAACCATAGAACAAATTTTTGTTCTGTTTAAAAATTATTAATCCTCGTAAAGTCAGCTTTAATTTTATATGCGACATGCCAACATTTAAAAAATAAAAGTTTTTGACAGTAAATTATATTCTGTTTAAATGTTGGTAGCCCTGAAAATCAAAAAAATTAAATGGCAGCATACGTCTAATTACACATCATTTTACAGGTCTCGCAAAGACCAACAACTTTTCAACTTAAACCTACCTCCTATCTTTAGTGGTTTTGTAGTTGTAAGCAAAAAACTCTATTTTACCATATAAAGCCCATGTTAAATCTGCAGTCTTTGTGGCATTTAAATTTACATCCATTAAATCTAAGTACTTCACATTTAACATGGGCTTTATATGGTAAAATGGAGTTTTTAGCTTATAACTACAAAACCACTAAAGATAGGAGGTAGGTTTAAGTTGAAAAGTTGTTGGTCTTTGCGAGACCTGTAAAATGATGTGTAATTAGACGTATGCTGCCATTTAATTTTTTTGATTTTCAGGGCTACCAACATTTAAACGAAATATAATTTACTGTCAAAAACTTTTATTTTTTAAATGTTGGCATGTCGCATATCAAATTAAAGCTGAGTTTACGAGGATTAATAATTTTTAAACAGAACAACAATTTGTTTTATGGTTCTCGAGATACAGGGTATCCCGTAAATAACAACAATTTTCACGAAAATGGCCACCATTTTGGAATTAGTTGAGATAAATTAATTCTGTTTTCACCAAATTGTTTGTCTTGTTTAGAGCTTTAAAATGATGCATAACATGACATATGTTTACATTTGAAAATTCCGAGATTCGAACCCGTGACCCCAGGTTTTTGGAACACCCTGTATTTTAAAAAGCTTAAAAATATTTTTACGTTGTTCCTTGGGGTCAATTTAGTGGAGAATGATTTTGTTTCATCCCTGTAGGACAACTAGTTTGTCTGCAATCTGTTTGAGACACCTTAGGTGAGACACCCTGTATATATCTATATATATATATATTTGTTTGTTAGCACAATAGCGGCCGTAAAAATGGTCCAATCTTAATGAAAAATGGTACAGACGTGTTAAGTGGTAATCACTCAGACGAGTTCGTGAACCAGCCCGATCGGACCACCGGAAAGGGGGGAAAAGGGGGATAAACCCCCCAAAAATTTGTTTTTTGAGTTTTTACATAGAAAAATAAAATTTATCGAATTTTTGTTGGCACCATAGAATTCAGCTCAAAAAAAAACAAACAATTTAGTATCTTGAATCACTGCTCTATGTCCATTGGTTACCGAGATTTTGAATGTGGTAAACACAGTACGTTGTCCCAATGTTAACCTTATGGGAAATAAATAAAATTCTATATCTCGGTTATTTCTCAACATATCTTGATAAAACCTGGTAAATAGCTTCTTCTAGCTCAGATCTACTAAATATTGAATTAAAACCATCCAGTTTTAATATACCTGTAGCAGAAAACCTGCATACTCACTCCCCATGTTATTCTTATGGAGCTTACCAAAACATGTCAAATCTCGCTATGGTGGATTGAAATATGTCGTTTTGCATTTGAAATTCGCTGAGTATGCAGGTCTGCTGCAACGGGGGTATTTTTGTTTACCGCGACGAGGATATTCGTCTACCGCGACGTCCATATTCGTCTATTGTGACATCCATATTCGTCTATTGTGACGCGATACTCGGCTACCGCGACGACCTTATTTGTCTACCGACAAATTAGTACGTATTTTTGTGAGTACCTAAATACCCCCTTCTCCCTTCTTATAGGATAGCCCCCCCCCCCAAATTAAACCCCGGGTTCGTCCCCGCAGCTGGGCCATAAGACCGGGAGATCTAAGTCAAAGGTTAAGTCAAATTCAGTTAATCTCCAAAAACCCAAAATCCTTCAGTTAACCCAACTCCGGGCTAACATGTAACCATTTGCTTAAATTAAAAATATATTCATCTATTAGCCGACAAAACTGCTGGTCGGCACCTAACAAAACCTATGCAACAAATCAAAATCTATTGCAACAATGATATTCGTCTACCGCGACGACCATATTCGTTCGCGGCGTCTACCACAACGACGATACTCGTCTAGCGCATCGACAATCTTTGCCTACCCTGACGTCCTTACGCAACGTCTACCGCGACGCGATACTCGTTTACCGCGACGACGATATTTTATCTACCGCGGCGACGATACTCGTCTACCGCGACAACGATACCCTTCTACTGCGACGACCATTTTCGTCTACTGCGACTTGACAACGATATGTGTTTACCGCGACAATGATATTTGTCTTCCGCGACGAACATACTCGTCTACCGCGTCGTCCATATTCGTCTATTGTGATGCGATACCCGCTTACCCCGACGTCCTTATTTGTCTACCGTCACATTATTACGTGTTTTTGTGCTGCCTAAATACCCCCTTCCCCACTAATTATAGGATATCCCATCCCACCCTGAGTTCGCCCCTGCAACCTCGTGTGGTTCGGAACCAGATTATGATAAGACAGTTAACACGTTCGCGGCGGCATGGGAGCGATTGCCATCCTGGTGGGAGCGATCGCTCCCAAGCTGCATCGCGTTAAAATGAGATTTATTTTTAAACCAGGATCTGAGCTTTAAATCTGAAACTTTAACAGCACTGCTGAATAGTACAGGGTGTTTTTTTTAACGCAACCCATTTTAAGATTTAATAATGCACATATGAATATGTAATGAGGATTGTTTTATTGATCTTTACATTTTACACAATCTATTATTTCAGTTTGATCTCATTTAAGTTACATTATGTGCTCAAACAGTCCGTCATTGGCATTTGTATAAAGTTATGCTCTCTCCATCAAATTCCCGAACATGTGTTGCAAGGTACCTCTTTGAATTTCTTGCATTAAATTTGTTATGTTTGTTTTGAGGTGCTGAATATCTTGTGAATTGTTTTCGTAGAATAATACTACTTTACATGTCTGTGGCAAATTTCATTCAGATCGGACCACTTTTACGCGAGTTATCGTGCTTGTAGACACACACATTAAAAACGCAACCCAAAACTTGATTTTATCGGTGAAGGATTATTTCCCCCCAGTATCCCCCCCCCCCCCACTATATTTTATTTTCTTTGGGGATACATACAAAGTAAGGCCTAAAAAACAAGTCACAGCATATTCAATACCCCAGAACAAACAAAACAAATGTAATGCAAAGAGGTACCTAGTAACACGTGTTCGGGAATTTGATAGAGAGGGCATAACTTCATACAAATGCCACTGGCAGATTTTTTTAGCACATAAGGTGAACTAAATGTGATCAAATTTAAATAATAGAGTGTATAAAACGTAAAGAACCATAAAACAATACTTATTTCATATTTATATGTGAATTATTCAATCTTAAAAATGGGTTGTGTTTAAAAAAAACACCCTGTATATTGTTTTCTGTGCACTGGACAGTGCTGCTGCCACGATAGGCGTGGCAGTTACAGTAACTATAAGTCAGAGCACCAGGTAAACTAGTAATCGTTTGTCGATCCGAAGGGCTTGCCTTGAAAATATACAATACTGAATACTGTATCACTTCCAGTGCTCTTTTCACTTAAACTTATTAATTTAAAATAAAACCGGGAGCCGATATACAAGACAACTGATCTTCACAGCACCAGTAGTGCAACCGTCACAAAGTGTAAATTTGTGGATGAATTTTCGCTGACCGTTATTAGAACAAAATGCCATTAATTTTAAATTAATTGAGCTAAATGATTTCTGTTACCACTAATGTTTTTATTAAAGCCAGGCATTTAAAATTGTATGATATATTAGCCTTTAGCTTTATGAAATAAATTTCAAGATTCAAAACCAAACTCTAGCGCAACCCTCTCCTTTGGGGACGTTTATTATAGGGTTTAGATGAGTCTGACAACGAACAACTGTAACGATTTTCAGGCACTTTGAATGCATGTATCCAAAATATATATATACCTTTAAAAGGCAAAGCCCTCACTCACTCATCACTAATTCTCCAACTTCCCACTAACCCAGGAGGCTGAAATTTGGTACACTGTTTCTTTAGGCAATACATAGGAAAACCAAATGGTTTTCATCCTGATCTGACCCTCGGACTCCTCCATGGACCCTCTCAAAGATCCCATGTAATCCTTATGGCAGAATACAAATTGATGAAATGTTTATAATTAAACAGATGTAAAAAGCAAGATATTTAATAGAATGTCAAACCAGCTGTCAGGATTAGAACATAAAATAATTCACTGACTAGAGATAAGCAGTGCCGGCCTTAGCGGGTGCGAGGCCCGGGGCAAGAAAACGTTTGCTAGGCCCTTCCATCCCAAATAACCACCCCCCCATGATCATTATATTGTCTATTTCAGTTCAATCATGACTTAGTTTATCAGGGGGAGAAATTCCCAACTCTATAGACCTCAAATTTCGAATTATGTTTTTTTTAACAAATCTGCCAATATTAATTGTTGAACACTATTAAATAGTACAGGAGTGTTGGATATTCCCTGGATAATCCACGGTCATAAGTTAAGAATTTTAGGTGGTCTCTTTACCCTATAGTTGGGTAATTATGTCGTGCGACACCAACGCTACCATTGTAAAAATTTTGTATTTCACCGGCAATAACCTTTCTGTCTAGACTAGATTAAACTGAGTGAACTGCTACTTTCCCTCGGTACCTAGTGAGGTCTGTATAAACTCTGAATACTTTCAGGAGTTTACTCCTGAAACTATTATTTATTATAGGCCTCGCACAAACCGTATACCTTTATCAAACAGCATAGAAAAATTTAGGGTTGTATATGGCTCCTTTTAAATAATATTTGTATATGGCTATTTTTAATATTTTAATATTGTAGTGTAATAAATACTTCTGTGCTAATTTAATGGAATTTAATTATTTCGTTGTCATCTATTGAAATCAAGGAAAACCAAGCGCGAGGCCCTGGGCGACCGCCCCTGTTGCCCTCCCCTAAGGCCGGCTCTGCTTATAAGATGTTTCTTCCCTGTAGCATCTGTTATTGGAAGAGCTAATTTAAACCATTTATTTTATCTACATAATAAACTCAGTATGTAGCTCTATCTTCATTTAGGCAGCAGGAGTTACAGTTTTTATCGTGAGCAAAGCGACAGGCAACTGCTAGTGGTTAATATATATAAATATATATATATATATATATATATTTACATATTTACATATTTTTACCACCTGGAGGGGGGACGTAAATAAATTTAGGATCTCGCATGGCCCTGGTGATACGGTACCTCCAATATGTGAGATAGGCCTTCCCCTCGCAAAAGGATTCCAATTAATAAAGAAATCTGAGGTTGGCATCAAAGCATGCTGCCCCTGTAGGTTATTTATATGTAAAACAGGTGTCGGGCATTATTCTGAGTGTGATTTGAATTGTATATGAAGGCTAAAGGATGACATTGTTTAATCTTTTACATGAGGAGGTTAACCAAAATTGATTTCTGAAACTCAATGATGAACTTGATTGGTTACATTTCAGAAGCTTACTGTAATTTAATTTATTCAAAAATTACTCAAAAATGCATTTATTATATTTATGTTTAGGTGTTATTTGTCTAATTACACATCAATAACTTTATTTTAAATAATGTACTTAATTTTTATGGGCAAGATTAATTTGAAACGTGTTCACACTTCCTGGTCTATTAAAATGAATTCTGTAATCGAACTAACCACACTAACTCATTGAATTATTTAAATTAACCACATCCAACAATCAATGTGAAATGTAAAACATCACACTCCTTTGATCGTCAAACAAACAACAACAACAACAACAAAACAACAACAAAAAACATGAAAAAAACATAAACAAACAAACATGTTTGTTGTCTAGCTGAACAATTAAAAAACAAATCTCATTAGCTAGACAATTACCCAAATGGTGTGCTCAAAATGTTTCTTATTCGTGAAAATTTATCATTTTTATCACATAAAGCGTTTGAATTTCTAATTATTTAGATTTCTGAACTATTTTCTCCTTTTGTTTATTTTCAAGAACAGAGTCATTTTTAATTTTTTTTTGTTATAGAAGGGTAACAACAATTTAAATTTAATAAAAGTTAAACCTGAACTGTAGAAAACAATGTTCTCAATTTTAAAAATTCTATTGGCAACTAAATCAAGTATCTTTTTAAATCATCTCCTCCTAACTTTCAAAATATGTAACATATTTAGTACAAGTTCTGGAGTAATCATACGAACTTAAATCCAAGAACTTTTTTCATTTTTGAATCGGTTTTATGCATTACAAAAAATTGAAGATGGTGGGGATAGTTTGAAATTGTAAATAGTACCTATCATAAGTTTTGGCATCCAAACAAAATTATCAGTTAAAAATCATCGAATAAAATAGAATTGTTAACCACTTCTCAAAGTTTTGTTACTACATTGAAATAATTTTCTCTATTTGGCGATTTTAAATACAAAACTTAATATAATTTTTAACCATCTCTTAAAACCAAAGAAAGAGAAAAAAGTTTATTATGCAGTTTTTTATGCTCTTTCAAATCATATAAAACTTGATTAGGGTTGCTTTGTATTTTAAAAATAAAAATCGTTAGTTTGTTATAACTTCAACCTTATTTCATTATTTGGGATCTAGAAAAAGAGGTCCAAAACAATGTTTCCTTCAAAAGTATTTAATCTAAATAATTGTTGTGAATTTAAAGAGGTAAAAGAGGTTTAAAGAGGTTTTAATCATTGCAGTATAATATAAATATTTCACACCACTATAAAATATGCTTGTAACATCTTCAAGAGTGACAAAAACTAAAGAGTGGACCGAAGCATTATTGTCTTAAAGTTTTTGAAAAGAAAACTGGTAGTTAGAAGAAAAATGGATAGTAAATGAAAAAATTATCACTGTCCGCTTTGAGTGATGCAATGAGAATTACAGTAAAGTTAATATGCTAGGTCGTAGCACAGTCTCAAACCATTATGCTAAGGTTTAACAACATCAACATTTTTGCAGTGTCGTTTCTTAATTTAATGAATCTCTTATTAGAAAATGTTTTTACGCCAAAAATCAAAATTATTTAACAAATATACAAAGTGAACTTTGAAATTTAATTTTTCATATTTAGTTCAGTTAGGCTCCGGTTTTTCCTTGGTACAGTTTCGGGTGATGCTCATAACAATAAGAATATGAAAAGTCTACTTTGAACTTTCATAATAACTAAAATAGCTATTGAAACTGATTAAAATAGAATTCAAAAACATTTTCTGACTTTAGTGATATACAGAGTGTTTTTTTTCAAACGCAACCCAAAAGTTTATTTTATCAGTGAAGGGTTATCCCCCCAAGATCCCCGGATTTGACCCTACTATATAATTTTCTTTGTGATGCATAAAAAGTAAGGCCTACGAAAACAATTCACAGGATATTCAGCACCTCAAAACAAACATAACAAATTTAATGCAAGAAATTCAAAGAAATTCAATTGCAACACGTGTTCAGGAATTTGATGGAAAGAGCACAACTTTGTACAAATGCCAATGGCGGATTGTTTGAACAAATAAGGTAAACTTAATGTGATCAAAATTAAACAATAGGTTGTATGAAATGTAAAGCTTGACAAAACAATACTTATTTAATATTTATGTCGTAGCCACTTGCTGTAATTGGGCACTTCATGAAGTGCCCAATGCAGCCCGGGCAGTTCATGAAGTGGCCAGCACACCTGGGCACATAGTGTAACTCGATTATTTCAATCGAAATTACAACATGTGCCCTTCAAAACTGGACACTTCATGAAGTGTCCAACGCTCATTGGACATGTTGGGCAGTCGATTTAAAATCTTTGTTAAAGTAAATCCCAATGTTTACATTAATCCTAATGTCTGTGTTAAAGTAGCCAATGTTATTGTTATTTGCTATTAAACCGTTTAATATTTTTCAAATCTAAGAAAGGTTTTAGTCACATAAGCCTTTTGAATATATAATTAGTCTACGTTGTATTTGCATAGTGAATTTTTGTTTTATAAGTTAAGTTCTGACTAAAATATACGCAGTTAACGATAATAAAGTTATTTTTCGCAATAAAATAGTGGCCACTTAATCTCGAAATAAAATTAACTTAATCTTCGAATAAAACATGAAGTACCTGCTAGTGGCCCGAGCCTTGCTCGGTATTTTTTCATGTTTATCAGTTCATCTAATTACAATTAAATATTTCAGCGTCATAAAATTTATAATAAAAATCCTTTTATTACTCTAAGCAAAAGTTATGCCACACGCTGCATTCTCCCAGCGTAGTTGGCCATAGTTTGCAAACAGCTGTTATGATTATTTAATTTGTTTACACATTCCTTGCTTATTTTGTTGCTATTATGGCAACGAAATAAACAAGGAACAGACAAGATGTTCAACTGTTTATAGGCTTTGCTACAGCTTTCCCTAAAACCCAACCCTGTAATTAACCTAATGGCCCTTTTCTAAAGTTTAAAAATATAACCCAAATTTTTCTTTGAGGAAAGCTAAACAATTTACTTTGATGAAGGTATCAACTTCCAGAGAAGCAAAATCCCTTCCCGTAGTGATCAATGTTGTGTCATCTGCATATATTACTAAGTTTTCTACTGGAATGAAATCTGAAATGTCGTTTGTAAAGATAAGGAAAAGAAGGGGACCCAAGATAGAACCTTGAGGTACTCCACACTGAATTGACTGTCTATCTGTTAGGAAAAGTTGATTTAATTCCATTTTTATTGATATAATCTATTTCAGTTACTTGTTCTCTGTTTGCTAGGTAAGACCTAAATCAATCCAGAGCATAGTCTTGAACTCCAATTGACACCATTTTTTCAATGAGGATGAGGACGCTGCCCCCTCCACCCAAAGCATCAATGGTGTCGTTAACAAATTCTATCAGAGCTGACTTGGTAGATTTGTTTTTCGAAAACCAAATTGTTTTGTAAGAAAAAGGGAGTTACTCTCTAAGAAATCAACAACCTGATTAAAAACTATTTTCTCAAAAATCTTGGAAAGAGTTGGTAGGAGTGAGACTGGACGATAGTTCGAGATGTCCACCACACTGTCTTTTTTGTGAACAGGCTTTACTTTAGAGATTTTAAAGCAGTTTGGAAAATTAGATTGTGAAAGTGAATTATTAATCAAAAATGTCAAAGGATGAACTAGTTCTTCTTTACAAAATTTTATAGTTTTCATTGACAAACCGTCTACTCCATAAGAAGTTTTTGGTTTGAATTCTGTTATTATTTTTAGAACATCGGAAGGATTACAATATTGAAAAACAGAGAGAGAATTTTCAGTTTTCAATTGAAAACCCGAAAATTGTTTTGAGCCCAACTCTGATTGAGTGTGAGAGCCAACTTTAACAAAAAAATTATTCATTTCATTGCTAACTTGCTTTGGGTCAGTTACAGATTGATTATTTACATTCAAAGAAATATTTCTGAACTCCTTTTTTTCTTTACCTCTAGATTCATTTATTACCTTCCACGACTCTGCCGACCTGTTGTCAGCCTGCACTATCCTGCCTAAAATGTTTTCTGTTTTTGCTCTCTTAATCTTTTCCCTATACACAGGGCCGCGACAAGGGATTTTTCTGGGACATGCGAGAGCCTACATTGGTGCCCTTTCACTAGATTTAGGTATCAGTTACACACCCCTCAGGGTGGTTAAAGCTATCATTTGCAAAATTAAATAAAATATTTTGAAGTTACTGTGTTGAATTTTATTCATCACATATTTAAAGGTTTTTTATTGATGGATAGACTATGGTTTTGTATTGCTGGATATATTAAGACAAATTAAATTATCTAAGTAAGAACAGGCACACCGCTAATCGGGCGACTCTTCCTTCAACTTAAAAAGAAAAATTAACATTAGAGCCCAGTCAAATTAAACCAATCTAAGAAGGAATATACTAAACGGCTAAAAATATCACAGTTGTTCGTTACCCGGCCCATTTAAACCACTTGCAAAAGTCCCTGAGGACGAGGGTTGAGTTTGAGTTTCTAGAAGTTTTTAGTTCCCCAGGTCTTGGTTTTGAATCTTGAAATTTATTTTGCAAACCAAATTGCAAATTTAATTGAATTTTAAAGGTATTGCTAAAATGAATCTGTGGTTAAAACGGAACTCATTTACTTCACCCATTCTTTTCAAATTGACATTTATTTTGTTCATTACTGCAGCTACAATTCACATACCCAAAAATTTACATTTTGAGTTATTTGAAAACAATGATTACTCCACGGGCTTGGGTAAACGGCTACCAAATTAAAATGTTTGCGGGTTTTAAACATTTTTACAAGACGCCACAGGTGCCAGTATGCTCCAACAAAAAAGTATTTTGCTCTTTGAATAGTTTGAAACGTCTCCACCGGCACCGGCAAACGCCTCTTAAACTCACATTACGCACCTTGATTAATTTCAAAAGGGCTCCAGGCGCCGGGGCTGGCTAACATCTCCAAAATGGCGACAAGTCGATCATGTTATAGCGCGTTGAACGATTTGTAAATGCTCCCCCGGGAGCCAACCAAACTCGCAAAATTACATGATTTACTCTTTGAACCATATAAAAATGCTCATCGAGCACCGGTAGTTGGAGAACGCCACATAAATTAAAATTTGGCAAGTTGAACAATTTTGATAGACTCGGCAAACACCACAAAACATTAATTAATTTAGCTCTTTAACAAATTTAAAATGCTCCACAGGCGCTGGAAAACGCCCCCAAGACGAATGTTTTGCACGTTTAACAAAATTGTAAAATACTACCCGTGTGTCAACAAAGTTCGCCAAAGTACATGTTCAGCACTTCAAAGACTCCTCGGGCGCCGCTGTGGACTCAACACCGCGCCGGCTTCGGTGGCGCCCTCTCCCAGTCGGCACCCCATGCGGCCGCATGTTTCGCATGGCCCTTGTCGCGGCCCTGCCTATACAGTAGGCCCCCTCTTAACCGACCTCGTTTTAACCGACGATCGGATTATCCGCCCTTGTTGGTCAAATATTAAAGATCGTTTTAACCGACCCTGTTTTGAGAATAGTTCGGTTTAATCGCCCTTTTCTAGGAATTGCAGCATTTCTGTTTCTATACCCAGCGATGGAAACATTACGCTCGACCATACAGTTTGTTGCAGGTTAAAATATTTTGAATATTTATTTTATTGAAATGTTTAGATTGGACCGTGTTTTGGAGTTATTTATAAGATTTCTACATAATTATTTAGGAAAATAGGCTGAAAATTGTAGTATATTTTCTAAATAATCCACGAATGGCCTTAGAATAATGTTAATAGAACCCTAAATAAATAGAGCTTTTCTTTTTAAGTGTTTAGAGGATTACCCGTTTTATCCGACCTTTTAAGTTATCAGACCTAGGTCCGGTCCCGTTAGGGTCGGTTAAGAGGGGGTCTGCTGTATGCTTTTTTGCACCTGTTATAGCTAATCCTGCTATTTTCGGTTTTGATTTCTCTCCATTCCCTGTACAGTTCTCTCAACCCATGCTTATGTTTCAAAATTTCCCCAGTAACCCAATTATTTGAAGGTAATTTTTCTTTTTTTCCGTAGTCCTGATAGGACAAGAGGAATTAAAGTGAAAAAGCAAAGTTTCCATAAAAAGTTTGCATTGAGTGTCTACATCAGGGGCTCCAAACATCTCCTCCCATTTCTCAATACGTAATCTACTTTTAAACTCCTGCAGACTTTGCTGATTTACAGTCCTCTTTAAATTTACTGAGAAGGTAGAATCAACAGATTTTTCAGATTTGTTACAATTGTCAATAAGCATACACTGAGCAGTATGATCTGAGATGAAGGGTTCAATAACAACGGCATTTGAGAAATCTATTGAAGTTCAAATATTATCAATACAGCTTTCTGTATTTTCAGAAATTCTTGTAGATTGTTTAATTGTTAAAAGCAAACCAAAACTTGATATTAAGTCATGAAATTTTTTTGTGCTTGGTACATTAAGATGGAAGGGGATGAAGTCCCCAGCTATAACTAATCAAGTTAACTGGAACCATAAACATATAGAGATAATACAGCGTAAACAAACAGAGAGATATCCAAGAGAGAACCAGAGGGAAATTCGTTAAGAGTAGGAAATATGTATTGACATAGGCTTCTGGGAACCGACCGGATAAACCGAGGACCGGTAAAACCGAGGCTGGATAGGAGGGGCTCTACTGTTGCTCAAAAATGGCTGGAGCGATTTTGATAAATATTTCATGGTTTATAGTGCTTAAGAGCCAAACAAAATGACACCACCTGCATTTCTGTTACAATGCAGGTTCAGAAGTTATGGACATTTTACTTTTTAAACATTTTTATTTACAACAACTTTAATCTAAAAGAAATTCTTGCAACCATTTAATTTGGATCGACAAAATAAATAATCCAGTACTCTGAATTATTAGTTTACGTTAACTGGTTGCAGATAAAATTAATATTTACATTAGGTGCTGAGTAAAGTACGCTGTCTAATGTTATTCTTAAGGAAGATATTTAAAAACCAACATTTCCCTTATTTACTGATTTTGATAAAACTTGGTAAGTATTTAAATGTATATTTGTATTATTTTATGGTAGGTTTCCTTGCATTAACTGGCCTTAAAGGTATTAGTCCAGGCAATGAATGCTCAAAAAGAGGTATAGAGGGAATTGCATGGATCACAATTTTTGACTTTGTAACTTTGTTTGGACTAGTTAGGAGTAAAACATATCAAAAGTCCTCGCCCTTAGCCCTTGAGCCGGCTGGGCTGGAAGGGCCTAAAGGTACAATTTTTTGGTTTTTCATAAATATCTTGAAAACTATCAACTTTTAGTATTCCCTATTAAATTTTAAAATTAAAGAAAATTAAATTTCCTGTAAGAAAAATACATAATATGTCTACTTTGGTCCAACCGTTTACAAGGTAAGCACTAATTTTATTAATATTTTAAAAAATATCACTTCTATAAGAAATACATGTAAATTTGTGGCAACATAGATGCCCGATTGGGCAACGTTTTTTTTCACCTAAAGGAAAATAAACAGCATCCAAGAAATATTGACGAAATTACTGGAAATTTTGTCAATAATTCCTGAATGCTGTTCATTTTCCTTTAGGTGAAAAAAAAACGTTGCCCAATTGGGCATCTATGTTACCCACAAATTTACATGTATTTCTTATGGAAGGGATATTTTTTTAATATTAACAAAATTAGTGCTTACCTTGTAAACGGTTGGACCAAAGTAGACATATTATGTATTTTTCTTACAGGAAATTTAATTTTCTTTAATTTTAAAATTGAATAGGGAATACTAAAAGTTGATAGTTTTCAAGATATTTATGAAAAACCAAAAAATTGTACCTTTAGGGCCTTTAGGCCCTTCCAGCCCAGCCGGCTCAAAGGCTAAGGGCAGGGACTTTTGATATGTTTTACTCCTAACTAGTCCAAAAAAAGTTAAAAAGTCAAAAATTGTGATCCATGCAATTCCCTCTATAACCTTTCGTTGCCTGGACTATATATGTTTAAAGTATGTTTCATTTTCCTAATACTGTTTATTTCAACACAAATCTGTACCAAAATAGCAAATTTTTGATATTATTAACATCCCTGAGTTAAATACGGAAATAAAAGTTGTTTCCCAGTTCCATAGAATTCTCAAGTTTATGAAATCAAGGTTTTTATTTTTATCCATTTATTAAAGAGGTAATGCTGTATGAATAATAAAACTTAAGTTTAAAAAGATTAAATTTAAAACTGGATCTAGACTTAAAGTATGAACAAGATAGCCAACTGTTTTGGCCTACAGAAAGCTTCCTTGACCTCCTTAAGCTGAAATTTCTACGAATGCAGGAAAATTTACAAATGATGATGAAAAGGACAAATTCGCGGATTGATCATAAACTTCTTCATCATAAAGATTATGCACATCATTTGAGGATACACCTGGAAAATGAATTGTCTCATCAAAATTGTTTTAAGTAGTAAAAATATTTGAAATTTAAAACGTTGACAAGGACATTAAAAATGTGATTGGAATCTCCAATTTTTCAAGAGGCTGGCAGTGACTTTCCTTAACAGTTTAGTTAATAATTCATTCTACTCCATAAAAACTGCTTGCAGTTGGGTAGTAGGACAGTCTTTCTCTTAGTTATCGTACAAAAAAACACAGCTGGGCAGTCCCTCATTTAATAAACTCTTTAAATTACTTGGTAAGTTAAATGAATAGTTTTAATATATATTTTACAACTGGAAAACTTAATTTTCGATATACTGCTTCAAAAACAGCTGTTTTTTTAACAGCATGTTTTCCGGACCTAAATACGCTCTTTTTATTCCTAGGAATTAAAAGCTAATGTACTCGATACCAGCTGATCTCTTTTTACTCCTAGGACTAAATTAGTCAAAAAGTGCCGAGTACATCAGCTGGTTTATTTTTGTCGTTTATTATCATAACTATCGTTCACAAAACTCTTTCATTTGAATACATAGTATCGATTTGAACAATCGATAATTTATGAGCAAATATTTCCGTTCGTAAAAGAAGAAGGTATAAATTCTACTGCTACGATCAATGATAAAAATTATTAGATTTAAATAAACAATCAATATGTAAGGTAAACAGATTTCCTAGAAAGTAAAAAATAATCTCTTCTCAGAAGGAAGATAACAGATTTGTGAAACTCACTCATTTCACCAATCGATTATTACATGCGTTCAATACGTCGATAGTTGTTCATTGTTGTCAGTCTAACCTAACACAAATGAAACAGACAATCAGCTGATTGCTTCAAATAGCAAGAACAAGACGGCGGCATCTTTGGAAGGTATCTTTAAAGGTAAACAAGCTGTAACATTTTGGTTTTCTTAAGTAGTTTACGTATTGTATTGAGCAATATAACGAAAAATATAGTTCATCATACAGACCTAAAGCTGCTTTTCGTTACTCGGTCATTTTTCAACCTCGGCTTACAGCCTCAGTCGTAAAACTTGACCTTGTACAAAAAGCGTCACTTTAGGTTCTAGTAAAGAAATATACTATTTTTATACAGGGTGTTTTCAAATTGTCTGGACATATTTTGTGGACTTGTTCCTTGGGCTAAGACAAACATAAAATGCCACATAAGTATGGGACTAAAATGCCTAGATTTCTGTCTGTCGGTCTGTTTGTGATTTTAAAAATTATTCTGTATCTTGGGCATTTTTCAAGATATAAATTTCAAAATTGGTGCAAATGTGTAGTTTCAAAGGTAAAAAGAGCTTAATTAATTTTGTTCAAATATCTCAAGCCGTTTCAATATGGCGGCCATTTAAAATATTTAATGCCAAATTTCATGAAAACCGTAAATATTAAGAAAATTGTTTTATGATCAAAAATATAGAGAATTTTAATCCAAATCAAATGAGACATTGTTTGTTAAAATCGGATCACAAACAACTGAGTTATCAGTTTTTTCCTACAATCGGTTACGCAATTTAATAGGCCTGCCATACATGTACTATTGTATTTATTTATAATATTTCCAAAAATATTATAAATAAATACAATTCCACAACTGGAAGAGTCTACATGGGCGAATAGCCTGTGTGTAAACCCATTGCCAATCAGAGACCAAATAAAAATTAAGGAATAAAAAAAATGGAAACTTATTTTTTTTATTTTTAGAAGTGACGACCGTTTGGTGCTGCACTTTAGTGAGTTTTCCCTGGAGCTACGCCAACGCCATGAGCCCTGCAGTACCTAAAGTAGTTGTTTTCGTCACGTTGAGATGATAACGTAGTGTGTTCGTGTTGATCGTGTAGTTAAACCACACACCACTGATCGCATCGAAACCACGGCTTGCCAACTTACGCCGCAGTTAAGGGGTTAACCCACTGCCTTGAATTGTGTTTACCCAGGAACAAAGGGGGTGATGATTTTCTTAAGATATTTTACTCAGATTTTTAACCTTCTTTCTTGTTGCGTAAACAATTCCATTGGAATAAAATTGAAAATAACAGGCTGATATGAACCATTGGAAATCACTGAAAATTGCCTATGAAATCAAATACCCCCGTTGCAGCAGACCTGCATACTCAGCGAATTTCAAGTGCAAAACAACATATTTCAATCCAACATAGCGAGATTTGACATGTTTTTGTAAGCTCCATAAGAATAACATGGGGAATGAGTATGCTGGTTTGCTGCTACAGGTATGTTTAAACTGGTTGGTTTTAATTCAATATTTAGTAGATCTAAACTAGAAGAAGCCATTTACCAAGTTTTATCAAGATATGTTGAGAAATAAGCGAAATATAGAATTTTACTTATTTCCCATAAGGTTAACATTGAGACAACGTACTGTGTTTACCACTTTCAATATCTCGGTAACCAATGGACATAGAGCAGTAATTCAAAGTACTAAATTGTGTTTTTTTTTGAGCTAAATTCAATGGTGCCAACAAAAATTTGATAAATTTGATTTTTCTATGTGAAAAACTCAAAAAACCCAATTTTGGGGGGGTTTATCCTCCTTTACCCCCCCTTCCGGTGGTTTGATCGGGCTGGTTCACGAACTCGTCCGAGTGATTACCACTTTACATGTCTGTACCAAATTTCATTAAGATCGGACCATATTTACGGCCGCTATCGTGTTAACAGACATATATATAGATGTATATATAGATATATATATATATATATATATATATATATATATAGATATATAGATATATATATATAAATTAGAAGGAATGGTGTTTTTTGCTTCTGGGGACCCCAAAATGAAAAGTTAACTTGGTCTCGGACTTAGGTCTTACTATGAGTACTACCGTAATAGCTTATTCCTATAAGGAAATTCGCTAAAAGGAATTTAGCTTTTAATGGGAGGGTAAAATAATGCGGGGATTTTGACGTAATGTATGTATGACCCCTAAAATACATCGTTTACATGGGAGACAGCTTTGTAACAAAACTATAGAAAACGAGGTTGCAGATTCGGCCATGGAACTTTTGAAAACTATGAATAAATAATAAATGAATTAATGGAATTTATTTTATTTCACATAGTAAATAAACAAATACATACAGTCATTATATATATATAATGTCTCAATATATATATATATATATATACTATATATATATATATATATATATATATTGAGACATTAAACTGGCCACTTTAACAAGTTGTGTGACAAGTTGCCAAATAGAAAAAGTCACAACTAAAAAAGTAAAAAAACTATAGAGTCTAGCATCATTTTCGCAACATTAAATCTGCCTGCTGTAACATCTGAGGTTTCACATATTTGTTGTAATGAAAAAAATGAGTCCTTGACTATGATAAAATTTTAAAAAGCATTTATAAAGAACAGCATAGTTTTGAAAATTGAATAAAATATTTTTAAACCAAAATGTTATTTAAATATCTTATATCCTGTAGAGAAAAAAGCCAAGTGATTGTTCTTTTACGAAAAAACATTATGATTATTTGTATTCTTAATTTGAAGCGGAAGCTGATTGAAGTACTTGGGACCCAGATATTGAAAAGAATGTCGGAAAATTGTTTTATTTACTTAGGGTGATTTGAGAGATTTATTTGCAAAACTTCTTGTACTGCACACATGGTTTGGAATTATTTCTCTATTTCCGCTCCGAATAAAAAATAATCTCAAGACCTTGAAGATAAAAAGAAACTGATAAGTGGTGTCTGATTTATGTTGAATACTTTTAACAATTTACTTCAAACTAATATCTCAAGATTGTCTATTAGATATATATTTAAAATGCACCAGACAATCATATCATATTTTACTGGATATGATTGTATGGCAGACATATGGTTTCTTAAAGTTTTGTAGGAAATCTTCATACTGTAACACATCTTACTTTCATACATTTTAATCTTAACATTTTTATTTTTTATACAAAAATTCATTACCCTTTACACATCTTACTTTCATACATTTTAATCTTAATATTTTTAATTATTTATTTAAATATTCATTATTCTATATCTACTTAGGGACAGCCATTATAAAGTTAAACACCAGAAACTGATAAATTATGAAAACAACTCTAAATTATCCATTAAAATTACAATTTACTTAACATTACGTGGCAGGGGATTTTTTTTCTTTTATCATTTAAATACTAGGAAATTTCCTTTACTTTAAAAAAATTTCAATTACATTTTTTCTATACGATTACAGTTAACAGAACTATTAATTAAATTTACAACAGTTTATAGATAGGAATGTATTTGGCCCTAACATTAAACAACCTTATACAAATAACTTGAGCCAATTAAAACAACAGGCCTAGTTCTCTTCTTTGTGACCAGTACATTGGACAGTTCATTAAAGCTTCCCTAGTCTTCATTTTCATAATTCCTCTGCAATGGGCTATGTGGAGGCTAGACTTAAGATTGTATGACTATTTGTTATTGTCAAATAAAAGTTCACTGGGGCAAAAACAACAGCTCCAAAAACTCGTTAATGAAATGAATATAATTCCACTATGATTCTACAAAACACATCAGTACAGTATGTAGAAACACAATTTTCTAAGAATTTTCAAGTTATGACCTGTTTTGAATAAAGTCAAACTTCTGAGGAAGAGAAAAAATTTGAAGGGTAGACACCGTCAAACGTCAGTTAATAGCTTATCTGAATGAGCTAGATAACGAACTTGTCATGTTTTTATCTAGCTGGTTGTCATGTGAAAATCTCTAAATTAGTAGACTTCCTTATAGACCGAAAACAACAAATAAATTTGATATAGTGAACCGATTCAATTGAAAAACAACACTAAATAGAATTATGCAATCTAACATCAGCAATCGTAGATGTCCGTAATTGGTGATTTTTGCTAGGCAACTACAGTTGAAACATCGGTAAACGGTTAACATTTTGCCTCAATTGACAGAAATAAATGTGTTAGAACTCAAAATGAAGGATCACTAAAAAATTAAGAACAGTTTTGGAAGTGTGCCAAATTTACTATCAGTTGTGAGGCCTCTTTCACATGATCACATTTTTCTGTGGCTACTGGTACGACAAGGAGTCGTGCGACCCGCTGCCATCCAGCTGTTGTTTTTTAACCCTTTGCGATCGGATTGAGTATTTGCCGCTATTCCGTAGCGATCGTGAGGCCAGCTCTACTGGCCGCCACCATTAGCGTACAGAAGTCGGATTTTTTCCACAGCAGTTGTCATTTGCGATCGGACATCCAGCAGGGCTGGCCAACATAAAATCCAACGAACGCTCGGGTGTCCAGCAGGACTGGCCGATAAGTGCCGATAACATATGTTTTTGTTTTTCTAATGTTTGCCTGATGCCTATAGAATGCTGCAACCTAGTGAGGATTTATTTAACTGAATGATTGGCACGCTTGCAACATTGAATAGTGAAAATACCCTACGATAACATTGAAGGCTTACAATAAATCAATCCCGAGCTGCCGGGCATGAAAACGATTCCGAGCTGACGGGAGTGAGCCGCCATGATGAATGACGAGCTGACGCGGAGTGAGCCGCCATGATGAATGACGAGCTGACGGGAGTGAGCCGCCATGATGAATGACGAGCTGACGGGAGTGAGCCGCCATGATGAATGACGAGCTGACGGGAGTGAGCCGCCATGATGAATGACGAGCTGACGGGAGTGAGCCGCCATGATGAATGACGAGC
This sequence comes from Flexamia atlantica, assembly GCA_035578135.1. Lineage (NCBI taxonomy): Eukaryota > Metazoa > Arthropoda > Insecta > Hemiptera > Cicadellidae > Flexamia > Flexamia atlantica. Next base: position 43,669,066 of record JAQJVK010000010.1, read on the forward strand.
TGACGCGGAGTGAGCCGCCATGATGAATGACGAGCTGACGGGAGTGAGCCGCCATGATGAATGACGAGCTGACGCGGAGTGAGCCGCCATGATGAATGACGAGCTGACGGGAGTGAGCCGCCATGATGAATGACGAGCTGACGGGAGTGAGCCGCCATGATGAATGACGAGCTGACGGGAGTGAGCCGCCATGATGAATGATGAGCTGACGGGAGTGAGCCGCCATGATGAATGACGAGCTGACGCGGAGTGGGGCGTGGCCAGTACAGTTGGCCGTCCGACCGGCGGAACCAAGCCGTACGGAAATTAATTCCAACTGGCTGCTGACTGTGTTGTGGCCACTCCTGCTGGCCTTACGATCGCAAAGGGTTAAGAACTCTTTTTTTGATGCGGCTATCTACTGCATGGCTCCTTGCCGCTTGTCCAGAGCACAAACCGTTGGATTGAGCTTAAAAAAAATTAGTCAAGCGATCGGTCCTTAAGTGATCGAAAAGCAAAAATTAACTTGTGGCAAGCTGCCACTTAGTGTAAAAGGACCCATGTCACATACAAATATTAATCGCACCACTCTTTGTTGCACGGCAGGAGCTGCATCAAGACCAGCTTATGTGGAGGGGCCGAACAAACCTCTTTGATTCCCTGGAGGTTAACCGACCCCTAGTTTCCCCCCCCAGACTTGGTTTGACAATTTTGTTTGAGCCAACAATTTGGTTTTGCTTGTTTCCTGAAAGACGATTGAAAACCTACGTTCTACAAAGGAGCAATTGGAAAGTCTTTGGTCCCTCGAGTCTCGCAAGGCTCTGAGAGTGACGAATCTTTGGAATGTCGAGGAGCGAGGTGGTAACACTGATTGAACGAGGCCTCGCGACTGTTATGTTGGTCGCAGTGCAGGAAAAAGCCTCATCTCCACGTAGTCGTTGATTATCTGCAACACAACATACAGTGAAATTAACATAAAAATTAGGGATGTGCGACTATTCAAACCATTGAGCTTTTTTACTCGAGTTTTTAGTATTCGGCTCGGTTCGAGGCTTTTTGAAAAAGCTCAAAGTTTGAGCCGAGCTTTTGAAATGAGAGTTTTTAACAGGAAGGTAATCATTTTGATATATTTTTAGACATATTAACCCAGAGGAGTGTTTCTTTCCCACGAAAATATACACATACAATATTCCCTGAAGTTATAAGGAAAGGACATTAGCACAGTGTTTCTCAACCAGTGGTACGCGTACCACTGGTGGTATGTGAAGGCTTTTCAGGTGGTACGCAAGATATTGAAGAAGTAGTACAAAATAAAATACTAGGTTTACGAACGAACGCTGTCCCGTCGATCAGTAAAATCACAATGAATGCCTAAACTTTTACAGTATCTCTTTTGATCATAATATGTCAATATCGTATCATATTTCAGGAAATATTGTTAGTCTTTCGTTATAAGAATAATTCTTTTTACAAAACATTTTTGCAGTAAATTTCTTTCCATTGAAATATACTACCAGTTTTACAGTGCTGATTCGGTCGTATTACTATAATTGTTTGTTGTACAATTTACTAAAGAAACTATTTTCTATTTTCAACGCACAATCTAGTTATGTCGAACTGTTGTATAAATTTGTGTACTATGCTCAAATATAAGATTATTGGTGAAAATACAGTATACATTGACTTTGAATGTTTGTTTATGTTAATTTTTCAACACAGTATAAAAAATTTATAAAGTTCCAAATAAAATCAGAGATTATTTTTCCCCGTGTACCTAGGCATTTTTTCACATTAACGAAATTCATACTTTTTTTTGCCAAATTAGCTATAAATTTAAGCAGAGCAGAGCTGAGATGAACAAGTAATATGTCAAAATGTTCTTATAATCAAAATACGATCAAAAATGTACATTGACAAGTAAAATAAAATAAATCTAGCTGGAAAAACCCGCCAAAGGGTAACTATAAACATTGTTGGAGGGGTTCCCTCAGTGGTGGGAGGAGGGGGCCCCTGCGATGGTACGCCAAAATATTGTGAACGTGGTAAGTGGTACGCGAGCACCAAAAGGTTGGGAAACACTGCATTAGCAGGTAACAAGAAATATGATTTGCAAATAACAGACCGAAACATGCATGAAGTTATTAAGCAATACCAGCATGATGACACAGTAGGATTTGCACATAGCATTTCATCGGACTTCTATCTTCATTGGCATATGACGGCAGTAGTTGCGGTTGTTTTTGAAAATCACTTTGGGAAACTTGGTTTCCCAAAGTGATTTTACCAGCGACCTTACCAGCGATTGACAACTTATTTGGCTTTACAAACAACTGAACGCCGGTGTCTTTAATTTAATCACCAAAAGTTATCATGGACCTTACATATATGATTATGATAGTACATTTAATGATTTGACTGAAAATGCATTTTACAATGAAGACCAGATGACTCTGTAAAAAATTTGTTTAAAGATCTTAAAATTTTAACTGTATATGGACCTATATCTTTGAATGTATATTATATTTCAAAAATTAAAAAAATAAAACAGATTCTGAATTAGTTCCCCATCAGTACAAAACAAGACGACAAAATGGAACAAATTTTAGTAAACACAGGTTAGAATTCTTTAAGAAAAAAACCACATACATTGGAAATAAATTATTTAGAGTACTTCCAGATGAACTAAGACAAATATTGTGAAATTAATATCAAAATTAAAAGTTTACCTGTTAACCGAGCTAATAACAATTTTGAAGAATTTTATAGCAATTAGCCAAAACTGTTTTATGATTTTTTATTTTAAGTCTCTTTTAGTTTTAAGATTTGACACCATTTATTGTATTTTATGTACAACTAGTAGATACCCGCGGATTCGCCCACTGAAAGAATAACGTAATGTAATGCTAGTATAATACATTATTTGAAATGTGCAATTTTTTTAAATAATTACCAAATAGACTGATTGTTTTTAATTGTTTATCCAAACTAACAGTTTTTTAGCCTAAGCGGTACTGACCAAAGTAGTAGATGGCTGCAGTAGCTTTGCACAGTTTATTCTTTTAGTAAATAAAATTTCTATATTATTGCCTCTTGAAAAAGTTTGTTACTTCCATCCATACATTTTATTAAATCATAGATCGAAAAACTGAAATGGCTGCCATTTTGAATTTTATATTTTACCTCAATGTAGCCTTTTGAGAGGAATTATTTTAAAATCCATCCTTTTTATACACATCTAGAGCCTGTAAAGTATATTTGTACCAAGTTTAATGATCCAAAGCCCAACATTGTTGTAGACAATAATAAGCTTTAAAAACTAATTATGACAGCCATATTGAATTTTATAATATACCCTATTTTAGCCTTCTGAGAGAAAATATTTTAAAATCCTTTCTTAGTACAAATCTAGAGCCTTAAGAGAATATTTGTGCCAAGTTTCATGTCCCAAAGCTTTGTAGTTTTTGAGAAACTGTGATCAGTGAGTCAGTCAACCGTTTTTAGCTTTTATATACGAGGTACGTTCGGAAAGTAAGTTCCGTTTAGGAATACAAAAATTCTAAACGCATTTGCAAAATTGTCATGATATACATCTTAAAGAGTGTACCTTAAACTACTTTTCTACATAGTTCCCACAATATTTAGGCACTTGTCATATCTAGGGAGAAGCTTTTCAATTTGTGCTGAAAAGAATGCTGCCGCCTGTGCACGCAGCCACCTGCTGACGATATCTTTAAGTTCATCGTCATTCACAAATCAACAAATGTTACAATAGTGTACAGTAGAGTTTGTGAAATTTGTGAGAAACACTCAAGGAGAGATCAGTAATTTTGAATTTCCTTTTTTCCCGAACTGTATCGTTGATTTTTACAATGAGATCGTCAGTAACGACACAGGTTGGCTACTACTCTCTTCATCGTGGACATTAGTGCAACCATCTTTACAGTTCGGGAAAAAAGGAAATTCAAAATTACTGATCTCCCCTTGAATGTTTCACACAAATTTCACGAACTCTTCTGTACACCATTGTAACCTTTGTTGATTTGTGAATGACGATGAACTTAAAGATGGCGTCAGCGGGTGGCTGCATGCACTGGCGGCAGAATTCTTTTCAGTTCAAATTGAAAAGCTTCTCCCTAGATATGACAAGTGCCTAAATATTGTGGGAACTGTGTAGAAATGTAGTTTAACCCTCCGTCAGTGACACACGGAGTTTTCCTCCAGGTGCTTTTATTTTTATAAAAAAATATGCGTTCTTACCGGTCGGCAGTCGCAGTAGTAATTGTACCTCACACGCCTCTTTCTAGGAATCGGTTCGACCTTTTTTCACTCTCCCAACCCCCCCCTTCCTACCCCTTCTATTCAGTTGAAGCCCAAGAGTCGTGTAAAGTGGTCGCCAAGTTCTTGTTTTTTAGGGAGCATACTGCACCTGCTTTTTGTGTAAAATGTGCAAATAAGGATGATACAGTGGAACCTGGATAATTCGAACCTCAAGGGACCAGCTAAAAACTTCGAATTATCCATGAATTCGAATTAAAGAAGTGTTAAAGAATGAGGCCAAAACATTAAAACTTCACATCGTGAATTTAACCTCTTTATCAAATTGACACTCTAAAAAATAAATTCATCAGCAAACGCTAATTACAAGGGTTCAAAAACAGTAATTATAAAAAAGAAATAACTACCCTAAAGTATAAACTACGTACGATGCGAAAAGAAACATTTCTGCTAGAAAAAATACAGTACGTTCTGCTACTTCTGAACTTGATACAGGCTACCAACTTAACTTCATGTAACATTGACAATTGCACGCTCATTGACTTTCCGCTAAAGTGAGTGTTTTATAGGTCCGAGATTTCGTCGACATGGTCACTACACTTATTTAATGTTACGTAAAAACGTTTAAAAACTTAAAAACAAGACTCTGCACAAATAAAAAAAACACTTTGTTTGAAGGACGATCAAAAATAACGGAATGCTGCACTGGAATTCGGAAGTTAGTTTGGCTGGAGGGGGGAGGGGAGGGGTCGCAGCCTTTGTGTCGACCGACATAGAAAACTGCGCATCAGGTCTGGCGCTGGCTCGTCTGCCGGGAGCCGTTCTACACAGAATCAAGCGCGAAAAGACTAGTGGCGCTGCCACGGCGAGCGCAACCCTTTTCCGAACTCAGTAAGCGTCCTGTACTGTTTAGTTTACATCATTGGTGTTGAGTTACAAGCGATGTTGGGGCAGGGTGGAAAGCCTGGGAGGTGGAAGGGATGAGTCATTTGACCATAACCTGACACGCCATAGGTCTGGCAATAATTTTGTATTGAACTTCGTAGTAAAACGTGTTTTCCAATGAATTTGTAACTATTTCAAGTCGTGGAATGAAACTGATGTATCTTAATTGATGTATCTTGGCACTTGAAACATTCGAATTATCCAAAATAAAATTCGAATTATCCACGATTTTTTAGCATTGTTTAGATACAAAATGCCAGGGACCAAGAAAAATATTCGAATTAAAGAAGATTTCGAATTATACAAGTTCGAATTATCCAGGTTCCACTGTAACACGGAGATCAGTGACAATAATGATGTATAAACATTCTGTACCCACTATTTGTACCAGTTACTATATTCGGATTCGAAAATATAGATTTCGAATACAAGAGACAAGTAACACGTTTTACTTACCTGTAGGGCTTCAAAAATATGTCAAGTAAGTTTTTTATTGCTTAATATTGATTATAAAAGGGTTACATGTAACCTTTTTACAATATATGTATAAAACTACACTGTTTGTCTATTATTTCAATACCCGGAAAAAAACTCCTTGAGTCACTACAGTAGACCCCCTCTTAACCGACCTCGTTTTAACCGACGATCGGATTATCCGCCCTTGCTGAAAAAAAAATACTTAAGACCGTTTTAACCGACCCCGTTTTTAGAACAGTTCGGTTTAACCGCCATTTTTAGTAATTGCGGCTTTCCCGTTTCAATACTCGGCGATAAGAACGTCACTCTCAAATCTACAGGTTGTTACGAGTTAAAATATTTTGAATACAGCATGTATTGATCTATTAAAATGTACAGTAGATGCATTGACTATCGATACCGCATTACAAAAGATGAGTTAAAAAAGTTTTAACACTTCATTAAAGGTGTTATTATAAGAACTTTTTTTAACACATCTACTATTTAGCTTATAAAAAGGTTTAGTTTTGACTGTCTTTTGGGATTATTTGTGACATTTCTACGGTATTTATTTTAGAAAATAGGTTGATAATTATAGTTTATTTTCTAAATAATCAAGTAACGGCTCTAGAATGATGTTAATAGAACCCTAAATCAATAGAGCTTTTATTTTTAGGTGTTTAGAGGATTACCCGTTTTAACCGACCTTTTAAGTTATCCGACCTAGGTCCGGTCCCGTGTGGGTCGGTTAAGAGGGGGTCTACTGTATTCGTGTTTTAAAATCAAAGTCACCTACCGAGGGTTAAGGAGTGCTCTTTAAGATGTATATAATAAAAATGTTGTAAATGCATTTAGAATTGTTTTAATCCCAAACGGAACTTACTTTCCGAACGTACCTCGTATATGTTATGATTTGATCAGTTTACCTCCAGAAGAGCCTCGCGGGTGACCCGCGGCTGGGAGAGGCTGAAGCCTGTCTGCTTGATCTTGTCGCTGCAGAGGCACAGGTGGTGCTTGTCCAGCAGCTCCTGGCTGATGTAGGGGGAGAGGGGGGTGTTCTCCACGCCCCCCCGCCGGCACAGCTCCGCCCACGGACCCATGTGCTTGTCGTTGGCCTCTTCCACCACCAACGCTAGGTCTGCCTGCAAAATTCGAGACTAATTCCAGACTTTTCCGAGACCTTTTGTAGCTGTTTCCAGACTTTCTCAGATTACTAAAATTGGGGACGGACGGGAAAAGGTTTCCAGGACGCTAATCTTGGAGTCACCGGACTCCCTTGCAACCACTTTGAATCGAAAAACAATGAATTACAAATAACTAAAACTGTCTTCTAACCGAAATTAATTTTTTTTACCTTAGTACATTTTTTTATTTAAATTTAAACTGTAATTTAAGTTTGATTAAGCCGTTGTCGTATATTGTGTATTATGATCATTGACAAAAAACTTCTCAATTCACAAGATCTATAATAACTAGGGATGGAAGGGATTGGATTTTCAGTTCAGGACAGGACAGGATGGTATTTTTTTCTTCCCTCTTAAATTTGGGAAGGGATAGGACAGGATTTTTGTCCTCCATAAGGCTCCAGGAAATGCTAGTTAACAAATTTATTTTACTTTATTAAATAAAGTAACTTTATTACAATAATACTGTGAGGTTAAAATCAATGTCATATATCTGTTTGTATTAAATACCATACTGACTCATAAAATTTCAAGAAATTAATTTAAGTGAAAAAATACTACATAAATACAACTGACGAAATAGCAAACATTTAAACACATTCTAACATGAAAAAAACTAGTAACTTGATGAAATTATTAAATGTTAATAAAATATTAACTTAGATAAAAATGGTAAATAAAGTTATTGATTATTTATTAATAATTAATTATTATTGAATATGAATTTTTATTCTTTCTAATTTCAATGCTTTGAGAAAAAAGAAATAATATACAAGAAATAACAAATATAATACACATTTTCTTACGTTTGATATAAACACAATACCTTTTAAGTTTTTTACTTTTAGTTTTTCAAACTGTTTTGTTAGTGAAAAATGATGTTAAATTTACATGTTTAAATTCTGATACCCATAGTTATAATACAAGGTCTAAGAATGATTAACATATGTTTTCTAGACGTTTACAAGTTACTGCCAATAGTCCATACGTACGGGGAACCAAATTTTACAATCTACTGCCACATAATATTAAATCTCTTACTGGAAATAGTTTTAAAAATAAATTGAAAGACTGGCTTATTGATATTGCACCTTACCATTTGAATGATATCAAATAATTTGTTTTTATTACTCTTAAGTTGCATAAGTCTTAGTTCTTAGTTTTCAATTTTTTAAATTAACTACAATTTCAATTTTCCACTAAAAAAATGATGAGTTTTGCACTTAAGTATATTTTATTTTGACTACAGTATGTATATGACACATTGTATATTGTATGACAAATTGTAAAAAATTGTACTGACTATGTCTATGCTAATCTTGTAATAGTTCTGGGCAATAAAGGATTTGAATTTGAATTTTATTGTTTAGTTTCCACAAAGCCAAAAGTAAAATACTAAAGTGGTTATTTCATGTTGGAAATATACTGTCATGTATAATGAGTAAACATCTTATTGCATTTTTATAAAATTTGGGCTTTGTAGTTCTTGTTTTAGGAAATGACTCATATTTCCAGCGCTACGGTAAAAAATTTGGGGTTTAATTCCACTGCAGTGAAGGTGTTAAGGCCAATTTTGTGCATTTGGATTTTCTGAAACCATATTGTCTCCCATACAGTAGATTGGTAGTCTCCAGATAGGAAGAAAACTGGTTAAAGGTTGCTTTTTCAATAAATTTGGATACTACTGGCAACAGTGAGATTGGTCAGTAATTCCCCACCTCCCCCTCATCGCCCTTTTTGAAGAATTATTATTACTCCCATCCGAACTCCCCTCAGGAACGATGCCACCTTGCACCCCTCAGGAAATGTCCTGGACCGGATGGAGACATTTATGAGGCAGCCGAGCGGATTTATCACCTCAGTATCAGAGTTCATCCAATCCTGCAGAAGTTTTAGGTTTAAAACTCTTAAAGACCTTCCTTAATGCTTCCTCTGTCATTGGTTCAAAGTTATTAAATTCACAATCAGTTTCACTATTAGCTCTGTCTGTTATTTGGGCATTCAGTTTTTCTGCTATATTTATGAGGTAGTTGTTCATGAGTTAACTGATTTCTTTGAATTTTTCATTGTTTTCCCATTTAAATTTAGTGTAATGCCTAGGCCCTTGTTTTGTTATTCATTTCTGTTGCCTGTTATTTACTGCTCTCCAGTTTTCCTTAGATTTACTATCAGCATAGTTCATTTTACTGTACCATTCCTTTTTTTCATTTTTTATCGATGGAATATTTTCTTGTAAACTACTTTATCAATTACACTTTTAAGATTCAAGATTGTTAGTGTATTTAAGCTCTTACAAAGAGCAATTGACAAGATCACTACAAGGCGTCTTAATCTAACATGATTATATAAATAAATTATTCATGCCAAAAAACAAGCATGAAAAATAAATTTATGAAATAGGTTAAACTACATACAAGACATAAAACATTACAAATACAATAGGTATAATTAAAAAAAAATAAATTTGTCACATAACAGGTCATGTAGTCTTCATCAGAATAAAATACATTGTCTTTAAGCCATCTTTCAATTACTAACTTAAATATTTTTAAAGATACACTCCAAGCCTCGGTAATCTACGAAAAAAATTCAGTTTCATGGTAATATGGCTGCTGTTGATCTTTTCTAATTGATGATTTTGTCTCGTTGGGTACTTATGTACTTCCTCTCTCACTTTAAAACGATCAAGACATTCTTTTATACTGATCAAACAACAAAATACTTATAAACTTGGTAGGGTCATGATTTGAAGTTCTTTAAAAATTGACACACATGATTCTCTTACCAGTACACAATTTTAATTATTCTAAGAGCCTTCTTCTGCCACAAAAGTGCTCTTTGAGAATGACAGCTGTTGCCCCATAAAACAGGGTGTCCCCAAATTATGGTAAAATATTTTAGTATATGATAGTACAGGTAAAAATAAGAAAAAAAGTTCATGTAAATATAGGTCCAAAAGTGCTTAGTTTTCCGTCTGTGTGTCTGTTTGTGATTTTTACATATTTAATCATATCTCACGAACCTCTAACGTATAAACTTCAAACTTGGTACATGGATGACCACTATTAAGACCTATTTTTTTAAGAAGTATCAAATTTCTACTTTGTACCATTTCAAAATGGCGACTGTTTTTTGTTTTCAAAGCTAAATATCTTAAAAACCGTAAATGTTAGAAAAATTATACAAGAGACAAAAAAGTTGTGAAGTTTAATCCAATTAACGCTGATATTAAGATTATGATGATCAGACTACTAATAACGGAGAAATTTTAATTTTTTCAAATAAAAACATGGAAATTTCTGACAGTTTGTTCTAAAGGACCATGTTTTTATTCAGAAAAGTTAAAATTTCTCCGTTATTAGTAGTCTGATCATCATAATCTTAATATCAGTGTCAATTGGATTAAACTTCACAACTTTTTTGTCTCTTGTATAATTTTTCTAATATTTACGGTTTTTAAGATATTTAGCTTTGAAAACAAAAAACAGTCGCCATTTTGAAATGGTACAAAGTAGAAATTTGATACTTCTTACAAAAATAGGTCTTAATAGTGGTCATCCATGTACCAAGTTTGAAGTTTATACGTTAAGAGGTTCGTGAGATATGATTAAATATGTAAAAATCACAAACAGACACACAGACGGAAAACTAAGCACTTTTGGACCTATGTTTATATGAACTTTTTTTCTTATTTTTACCTGTACTATCATATACTAAAATATTTTACCATAATTTCGGGACACCCTGTATAATTACTATACCTTAAGTGAGAATGAAAGAAGGCATAGCAAGCTTGAACTAACACATCAATTGCCACACAATTCCTAAGCTTCCTTAAGATAAGTAATTCACAATTCCCAAGGTAAGTAACCTTTGACTATTTCTTACATAACTCTTCAATATGTTTTTCCCAACTTAAATTATTATCCAAATACACCCTTAACTGTTTTACAGGCTTAATATCTTTAAAAATAAAGTAATTTAATGAGAAAATAATGTTTTCAGTCTTTTTATCATTTACTATTAATTGATTAGTCTTACTCCACTCTAGTACATTTTGTATTGCCTGATTTTCTGCCTTAATTAATTCATCAAGATTTTTGTTAATGTTTAGGAAAGTTTTACCATTTGCATACAACACTGTTGTGCAAGGTAGATTGAAATCTAAATCATTAATTGCAATAACAAAAGACAGAGGACCCAGAACTGATCCTTGAGGAACACCTACTGTTATTTGTTCGAAATCTGATTTCTTTTGTCCCTGTACAACCATTTATCTACAAGTTTCTAGATTAGACTATAAAAGCTTAAGCTCATTAGTCATTACCATTAATATTGTAACAGGACATTTTTTTGGGATCAACTCGTGAGAGATGCAACCAAAGGCCTTGGTCAAATCTATTAAAGTTGCCGACGTCATTAATTTTCTTTCAAAGTTAATAAGAATTTCTTCTACAACCTTCTCTACATCTTTAATAGTATTACGGCCAGAAATAAAACCAAACAGATTTTCACAACACAAAAGGTTTTGAACAAAGAAACTATTCACTTGCTTTTTCATGCAACCTTCCAGAATTTTGCTAAATATTGGTGTAAAAGAAATTGGACCATAACTTGAAGGATCAGTCTTTTCACCCTTCTTAAAAATAGAGTAACTTCACTTATCTAAAGAGCCTCAGGATACTTCCCTGTTCTAGAATTTTATTGAGCACCAAAATCAAGGGCACTAAAATTTTGCCAATTATCTCCATAACAACTTTGTTTGAAAAACCGTAGTGATTCTCACTCCTTGAAAAGATTAAATTTGAAACCAAAGTCATAATATCCTTTCCTTGAATTGTTTCCCATTTGAAGGGTTCAATAGTCCTATTTAAATTCCTAATATATTTATTTAAAAATTCTATAGCACAATTTTCTGACACACTTTTATCGAAGTTATTGCTTGAATTTAGATTACTAACAATTTAACGAAATAAACTAAATGTATAACATCTATCTCAGTTTCTTGATCACACTTATTGCTACCAGATTCGGTTTCTGTTCTAACCCTTGAGCGGGTGCTTCACCGGTAAAACGGCAGCGGGCCCATGCGGAGTTTCACTCTGCAAAATTAAATTGCATAAATATTACCCTGTTTACTTGTTTTATACCGAAATATTGTATTTAAATGTTGATAAACTTTATTAGGAATCACATTTCATCGTTGATACGATTAATTGTTCAAATTAATGTAATAATCCAATTGAACATACTAAGTAATTTTCTAGTATAGATAGGAATCACTGCCTGTGTTACGGGAGAGGGCACTCCGCAAACAGACACGGCATCACTGAATTGCTAATAACAAGGTACCAAGGGGGTGTCAAAGGGTATAAATAGCTTTAGGGGCTTCCTGGAATGAGGCGTGTGAGGTACAAAGCCGGACACTACTGCCAACACCCATTATGCTTGTTTATTTTAACAAAAAAAACTAGTGCGGAGGAAAACTCCGCATGCGCCCACTCGAGGGTTAATTACAGTCCATGCAACTTCACTGTCAAGTAATGTTTACAAACGAAGATTGTAAATAAATACTATCTCTATACCAAGAAGTAAAACACCTTTTAGTTTTGTTATGCAAATCACAGGGGTCACAGAGCTAAGGCTGATTCCAGAGTTCAAGTAGCCAGTCTTATCTCTTCTGTCCTTCTTATCTCTAGAACTGTGTGGCTAATTAATTTTAACAGGAAGTTGATCTCATTTTTCTCACCTTTTTTAACTTCTTTAATAAACCTCTTCTGGATGACATTCAAAAATTAAAAAACACATTTTTCCGCACAAAATCATATAGGATAGAGCACTAATCAATTCTTATTTCCAATGTAAAAAAAACAAAGAGCACATGCAACACTGAACTACTGACTGTGGGTGTTCCCCACTCTCTTATTTTGACTGTCCTATATAACATTTTCAATTGAAAACCTAGAAAAAATAACTTTTCCCCCATCTGCTATGTTTAGACTTTGTTGCTTGAGGTAAATTATGGACACCCTATTTATCCTCCATATAACAGTGTTAAAAGACTTGAAGGCTTGTTTGCAAACTACAAAACCTTGTTTCATACTTCTGGCAGTGATATGCCGAGCGCATAATATATAACAATTACAATGTATTCGACAGCATACTAAAATAATAATATTCCATGCTAACATTCTTTATTAGTAGAAAAACATTCCGATGTATCGATCCTCGCTGTGGTTTACACACAGCGTAATACAATAATAAATTAATATTTATTCCCTGCTAACATATTTTATTACTAGAGTACCTTTCCGATTTATCCATCCTCACTGTGGTTCGCCAGCAGGATAATACAATAATAAATTAGATATAGACATACTTTATTTGCAGAAAACATGCATTTCATGTGATATATACAGACCAGGTGCATTGTCAATGGTTGACCTAAATCTAATTAAAAATACAAAAATAATTTTCCCGGGCTGTTTAGGGAAGTTGGAGTCGTCGACTGGACAACTGTTCTCAATGCGACAGATGTTGATCTAGCATACTCCCCCTTTTTATTAATTATATTCAAAAAGATATTTCGAAATGTAAGCAAAAGTTGAAGGTAAGAAGGTCTCAACAACTTTTAGGAATTGATCAGGAATTGCTCAGCAATTGATTAGGAAAATTTAAAAAATAAACAATTTATTTAGTAAATCCACGAAATTTATGAACAATTTATTATTGGTCAATCAATATAAACAATAAAGAAACGCCAATAATCTTGAAATAAAAACTCACAAACAAACATTACTATTTAAATTTATTCAACCAAAACTCTAAAAATCCATCGAAATTCATCGATAGAAAATATATCTTGAGACACAGTAGTCGAAATTTGCATCATAGATGATGTAAATAATGAAACGTTATCCAACCCCTTAAAAGTTTCCCAAAAATTTAATGACAATTTTACAGCCATTATTCAAAAAATAACTGACCGTAATATAAATGTTATTCCTACAAATGGGAGGTATATTGCCAGATTCCACGGACCCATAACACCTGAAAATTCATCAGAAATAATATAATCTTTAAGTAGCTTTATTTCTCCAGTTTTTGGCACCCATTTTCAACCTTAGCTTGGAACAAGGAATTTTCCCCTCCCAGTTGAAAAGAGCTATTGTGATTTCAATTCACAAATAAGGTGATAAGACTGTAACAAATAACTACAGACCAATTTCCTTGCTGCCAGTTATTGTGAAGATACTAGATAAACTTGTCCAAACAATATTGTTATCCTACCTGCATAAAAATAAATTTTTAGACCCCAGGCAATATGGTTTCATTCAGGGTAAAAGCACTGAGGATGCATTAATTTAAGTTACTAATGAAATTCAGGAAGGGTTAAATCTTTCAAAAAATGTGACTGGAATATTCAAAGATATAACTAAGGCATAAGATTGTGTTGATCATTAAATACTTTTGCATAAACTTTGATCAGCTGGGGTAAGAGGGGTGGTAAATAAATTATTTTCTATATACCTAACAAATAGAATTCAACAAAGTAAAAATAAATAACATTCTTAGCTCTCCTTTAACTATCAAATCTGGAGTCCCACAAGGTTCTGTATTGGGTGAAGTACTCTTCCTCATATACATTAATGATCTATGTAGTGGCTCGTTTGAGGGTACACTAACTGCATACACCAATGACACAGCATTAACTTATGCCAGAGTTACTCATCAATTGCTTGAATCCTCCATACAAAAAGACCTTAATAAATTAAATTTGTTGTTTAGTAAAAATAAAATGTTACTAAGCAAAAAGACTACTTACACTATTTTTAACTTAAGATCAGCTGAAGAGAATAATTTTAATCTAAAATATTTGTGTCTCTCCTGTAATGGATCAACAATTAATACTACCATCAGCAGTAAATGTATCATCATTAAGAACAGTCCGATAATTAAACTTCTAGATGTTATTTTTTATAGTAATCTTACTTGGGAACATCATATATCTAAATTACAATGTGAATTAATATATCTTCATTACGAACTTTTTATTATTTAAGCTATTTATGTCCTTTGGAAATTTCGAGGTCTTTGTATTTTTCACTTATCCATTCACGGTTGCAATACGGTATCTCATATTGGGTTGGTACCTACATCACAGTACGCTAAAACACTGGTAATCATACAAAAAAAGATAATTAGGGTCATTCTACGGAAAAGTAGGAGGGAACATCAGCTCGGCTTTATAGTCAACTAAAAATTTTATCGTTACGATCGTTATTTGTATTTAAGACTTTAGGAGTTTTTTTTTATAACAGGATTGGAAATCTACATAACAATACTAATGATTATACTAATAGGTTAAGAATTTAATTTATAGCTGTCCTAAAACCTTTTCAGGAATCTTTAAAAAAAATCTTTTGCATATTTGGCACCAAAATTGTTCAACCTTTTAGGGCTTTGGGAAAAACAGTTCTTATCTTTTTTGTCCTATTGCAAGTACATCAGAGATTTTACTGACGAACTTGAAAACATTGAAGACTTGTTTAATTAATTTAGATGGTTAACAGATTTTGTTGTTCTCAATTTTTCTCGCTAAAATGCATTTCCATTCAGGTTTACATATGAAAAAGATCAACTATCTAAAATTATTATTATCTTTCTAGAGTTAAGGCACACTGAAAATTAATTCTGATTTTAAAATTTTTTGTCAAACTAAATTAAGTAAACACAAACTCAACCGCTCATCCAGACCCCGTGATAAGCCTCAAAACGGGTTCACCTTCAGGTTAGCCAAACCTTTCTGATTTATTCATCCTCACTGTGATTCGCCCGTAGCCTAACACAGAAACAAAATTTATTTCTTGCTAACATATTGTATTAGCAAGGATCCTACTCGACTTATCCATCCTCCCTCTGGTTAGTCCACGCGAATTACTGTACAGGACTTAAAAGTTTATCCTTCTTTTTTACTGCTCTCATTGCTATTCTTTTTAACTGCTGTCATGGCTGTCGCATACAGAAGTAAAAAAAAATAAAAAAAAACAATGAAATATTGGGTTTGCTTCTACTTGGGATTTACTCTCTTAATAACCAA
Organism: Flexamia atlantica; assembly: GCA_035578135.1. Taxonomy (NCBI): domain Eukaryota; kingdom Metazoa; phylum Arthropoda; class Insecta; order Hemiptera; family Cicadellidae; genus Flexamia; species Flexamia atlantica. Next base: position 43,685,005 of record JAQJVK010000010.1, read on the forward strand.
TTTTCTCACAGTTTGTCTCGGAGTTAAATTTCAAGTTTGTTCCACCCTTGGATACTCCCGACTACAATGTTCACTTCTGTGGTTTGCCCATAGCCTAGAATTGTTTTTCTTTTCTTTTTTTTTGGCGATGATGAAAGAGTGATATTATGAAGAGACTGATAACTCCCTTCCTGAGTCTTAATAAAAATAAAAAAGCACCATTGAACAACTACGCCCCGGCATCCAGTGCCCAGTGTGTTATTGGGTAGTTGAATCCCCCAAATTATGGCACTTGATTGAGTCTTGGAATTACCTGACTCGACTGAGTAATCCGAATTAAAACTTTGACAAATCTAGGGACATTTTGAATAGCAGCCCCGAAAAATACATCGCATACCCGCTTCCAACATCGTTGCTTACAACAAAGTTGCTTGCAACATGGTTGATTGCAACACATTTGAAGGGGTCCTTTGTAAAACGTTCTAGGCGGCAAAATTTCCAAATCGGAGATATTCAGTGAAAAAGGTTCTATAGGACACGAACTACATCGTGGTATATTTTGTTATGAAGATATTTGAGTTGGCAGCCCTAATTTCGTCTGTCAAAGTTGGCGTGCTTCGTGGGACTGCACGGACATCCTGGGGAATAACGTTCGATTTGCCAAAAGACGGACTTCCTGTTGGTCGCTGTGTTGTCGCATTGCATAAATGAAATAAAACATGTGAAGTTAATATTGGAAAGTGAAAGGATAAAACTAGGAAGGAATAAAGAAAAGCTGGAGTTCCCTATATTTGAAAAACTAAGAAGCCAAAGCCTGGAAAACTGCCCCCAAAAGAAGTGAGTGGCATAACGCTTTAAGCACCTCATTTGGATAACTTTTAGCAAAATGACATAACACGTCATGTAAGAACATTATGTTTTTGTACATTTATATCAATAAAATTGTTTTCTATTTAGTTTTATTATCATTTATGTTGGAACTCCTACACTCCCTGATGTTTTACTTCCAAAGCAGAAGAGCAGTCTGTCAGAGAACATTTCAAACGCCAGTAATTTAGAACGTTATATCCCCCAAAAAAAAACGTAAATAGTTTTAAAGTGCTTAATGGCAAGTAAAAATTTAATATATGGTTACATTATGATGCTATAAATAGGGTATTAAAAATTATACACGATTATAAGTTTTAACCTTGAAAAAACTATAAATTTAAGAATTCAAGTTTCAACGCTTGATTACTCAAAACCAGGTTTTTGTCGCTTAGAATGATTTATGGAGGACCCCTTGATTTGCTCGCAACACAGTCGACCACTGACCTTGCATATGGTGGAGAGAACGTTGCCGTAGTAGTCGTAGTTGATGTTGAAGATGTCGGAGATGAGCTCGGTGACGCTGCCCTGGGTGGTGTCGCCGTCGTCGGTGAGGTGGTAGGTCTGCCCGAGGGCGTCCGCGCGGTGCAGCAGGTGCCATGCGGCCCGCGCGACGTCGCGCACGTGCACCGTGTTCATCACCAGGTCCCGGGACCACAGCAGCTTCATGCTCTCTCCCAGGTGCTGGTAGATGGCGCCCAGGACCAACCTGGGGACTGTACACCACTGATTAATCCTAATACAGTAGACGCCCTCTAGTTCGGCCACCTCGGGACCAGACCATCGGCCGGATTACAAAATGGCCAGACTATCCGGATGTACTATCAAAATGGAAAGCAATCCTATTAAATTCATTACCTATGCATAAAAATCAACAAAGCACATTATTTAAACATGTTTACAGTGCTTAATTGCCAATGAAAATATTTGGTCGTCTCTATGTTGAACTGTCATATTGCGTCACTCGTAGATGGGTACGTTTTTACCAATAACGTACTGAAGATATAAAAAGTGAACAGAAAAACTCATTATGTGCTGTAAAAACATACTAGATATTTATTTGATAGATTAATTTACACGTATTACTTAAATCATAAACTATTCAAATTAAAATAAATCTGTTATTTTCTTTTGATATGTAAACAAAATCCCAAATAAAATCTTACTGTACAGTCCTTCTATTGAAAGGATAACATCGTTTGTTAGTTGAGGTCAAGTGTGTCATCAATTATGAACACAAGCTTGCCCATAAACTAAACTGACAAATATTTTACTTCTACGGCCGGAAACTAAACATTCAGGATAAATCCTGTCGAAGGTCATTTCCCCACGATGCGGCTAGTGGTATGACGGATATGAGTCACCCTCCTAGGACCGGCCGGACCAATTGGGCGGCCGATCCAACCAACGCCGAACTAGAGGGCGTCTACTATAATTTCGATTTGATTCAATTTCCAGATGAGTTTTAACACTTTGAACCCTAAGCCCGAGTATAGCTCAGGGCATAGCGTATGTCGCCATGAACGAGGCCCGAGTATAGGTCGGGCCTCGAAATTAAATTCCATAGCAACGTGTATTCGACATAAATTCCCTAATCGTTGGAACTCTTACTTAGTTCCACTAAGTAAGGAACTCTTCCTTGATCATCTGGCATTGATTGTAGTGTCCAAAAGTCTCGAAAAAAGCCATCTGTTCAGCAGCGGAAAAATAAATCCAATGTCTGCAGCTGATGCTTTGCGTCGCCGGCTGACAACGCTTTGTTGTCTGCAGCAATGGCTGACTTTGTTTACGTTTGTGTCAGTGTCCAATAAAAGTGATTTTACTGTTATTTAAAAGTGTTTCGAGGGTGAGTTAGTTATCAGATTCGTTATTACTTTATTACATAATGTTTTTGTCATGTTTAGTGTAAAATATGAGTATTTAACTATTTCCTAAAAATGTGTGTGACCACTCGCAATTTTGTTATCTTCATTTTTTTCTGCCCGTTTTATGTGGAATCCTAAAATTGTTGTTTTTTGTAACTGTAATAAAATTTATATCATTTGAAAGGTTATATTTTTCTCTTTATTTTTATATATAATTTATATGGCTAAAAAATATGTATATTAAGCTACGAATTTTAGTTTGATTCCCAAAATTCGCCAGTAACGCACTGAAAAAGAGATTTTCGTACCCTGGGTTCAAAGTGTTAGTATTGTTGACAACCTCATCGTGGATGAGATGTGTTAAAAGCATCCTTCACCAATTTCTTAATCAACTCAAGTCTACGCACAAACCACCAAAGGTCCATATAGACTTATTTCCTTTGTTAATTTTTTTTTATGATGCAAGGAACATAAATTTTGTATTTTTACCAAGGTTTTTTATTTTATTATTTTTTTTAATGTAGGCCTTTTTATGTGTATTAATTTTAAGTCGTTTCCTTGCTTCCGTTATTGTTAGCAATCAATGTAAATATTTTGAAAATTGTAATTATAATTTTATGTGGAAATAAAAGTGATTTGATTTGATTTGATTTGACCTGATGTAGCACCAGGTGATGTAGCTCATGTAGCATACAGCTGTAGTTTTTTATTACTACACACTAATAAACAATACATAATATAACCTGTAAAAACCTTTTACATGTTTCTAGATTAAATCTCTCTCAATCGGTTTCATTCATTCTGTGTTCAGTGAAAACAACTTAGTGCGGTTGTTAAACAAATTTTTTGGGGTTTTCAGACACCAATAGCAGCAATCATTCAAATCATACCTTAAACAGAAATGCCTTTTGATTTTTTAAAGGTACTTTGATATTATACAGAGGCCACCCTTATACAGCGCGCTGTGGGGTGGCATATTTATGATAACCCAACTAACCTTATGTTAGGTTGGGCTATCATAAATATGTTAATAGGACTTTCCTCGTTTCGTTAAGAAACGAACGATACCAGATGAGTCATACTTTTGCCTGCCAAATCCCGTAAACAGGTGATGTGAAGTCAACGGCCTGACCTTGGCCTACTTGAAGGGTATTTGGCAGGCGAAAGTATGACTCATCTTGTATCCTTCGATTCTTAACGAAACGAGGAAAGACCTAATAACATATTTATGATAACCTAACCTAACATAACCGCCGCAGCGCGCGGTTAAGAGTGGCAATCGGGTGAAGTCGCTTGCGGCGGCGGTGACGTTTTCAACTCGATCCTCGCCAACATCACAGCCTTCTGGGAAGCAGAAAACAAAGACCGCTCATCATAATTATGTCCAATTCGGACAGAAAGTCAATTAAAGTATATTCTTACTAATTATGAAGTCATTTTGGGTATGCAGTAAAAAAAAACTCTTTAAAAATAGTGGCCTCCGTATCATACCAAAGTACCTTTTGAAATAAGGAAATAATGATTTTATTCCTCAATAAAATCATAACAACAATCACAAATAAACTTCACTTTGGAATCGAGTGCTTACTGTCTCCAGTAATGGTGACAACGTGAGGAAACAGTGGCAAAAGAACTTAATACTTTATTTTTAATGTCCAGTCCAGTCCTTCACAAATAAGAATAAACCATGTCACTCTCCATGGTGTCTTAACACCATAAGGTACACACCTTAAGGTGTTTAAGGTGTCTTAAACATACCTTAACTAACCTTATAACAAATATTCTGTGATTACTAATTGTTAGCCTATTAAAAAGAAATCAAAATAACTAATTTTTTCACCCAGCAGGACTGACTTCGATTTGAAATGCGATGACTGACTTACGGTCTTTTGGACCAGGTTTTATATATAAGTTAGTATATTGAAAAATGAGTTTATTTGCACAAACATTCCACTAAAGTCTTTTACATTAGTTTTGTGGCTACTTTATATAGGATATATGAGCAAACAAAATATTTATATAATATAAAAATATATATATTTTGAGTTGCGGTAGGTACTTCAATAATCATTGTTATTGCGTTAAAAACATCTGCATTTTGTACAATGATCTGTTAATACTTACAAAAACTCCAAAAAAGTATTGTAAATAAGTGTTTTTAATATTTCATCTAAGAAATATGTGCACACAAAATATTTGTATGTAACACGAAGCCTTATGTGATTCGTGGTCAAAAACACAACCTCTTAAGAAACTTTCATTGAACTGACTGTAAGGGTTAGAGAATGATGGGAAGTAAGTCATGATGTTCCTGGAAAGACGTACGTGAGGTACAGTGACGGCCAGCCCTGCCGACGCCCAAAAAATATAATTTTTATTGAAAAAACTACTAACCCGTTCTTTTAGACAGGCATGCCAGTCCTCGCGGGTTAAACCAGGCCTTAACCCTCGAGCGGGCGCACGCGGAGTTTTTCTCCGCACGTGTTTTTCATGTTAAAATAAACAGACATAATGGGTGTCGGCGGTCGTGTCCAGCTCCGTACTTTACGCACCTCATTCCAGGGATTTCCTAAAGCTATTTATACCCTCCACCCCCCCTTGGGACCTGGTTATATGCAATTCAGAGATGCCGTCTCAGTTTGCGGAGCGCCCTCTCCCGTTACACAGACACTGATACCAATTTTTATAATTCATAATATTAATGAATTTGTAATTATTATTAATTTTTGGACTTTTCCTTTTGCTTTCGAAAAAAAGAAGCGAAAGAAAAAGTCCAAAAGTGTGAATAATAATTAATACATATTTTATACTAGAAAATTACTTACTATGTTTAATTGAAATATTACACCTATTAAGTTGTACAATTAATTGAATCGACGATGAAATGTGATTCCTAATGAAGTTTGTCAATATTTAAATGCAATATTTCGTTATAAAATAGGTAAAATGGGTTAAATTTGTGCAATCTAGTGTTGCGGAGTAAAACTCCGCATGCGCCCGCTCGCGTTTTGCCGGTGAAGCGCCCGCTCAAGGGTTAATCAGAAGTGAATGAACTCGTAGCGTTACCTAGGCCGGTCTTGTCCCCGAGTCCATAGACGATCGCAGGTCTGAGGATGATGTAGTTGAGACCAGGCACAGTCTTCAGATCCGCTTCCACTTGCAACTTGTACTTGGCCACTTTGGTCCACGGCTTGACTGGGTCCGACTCTCTCAGCTTCGACTGCATCACATCGTCAACTTCAGGTCACAGCACACATTTAAACAATCATTTACAAACTCTATGCAAAAATAGTAAATTTGGGACTTTGGTATTATATGGAGGCTACTATTTTTTGAGAGACTTTGTTTACTGGATACCAAAAATAACCACATAATTTGAAAGAGCATACTGTGGTTGACTTTCTGTCCAATTTAGAAGTAATTAGCGGTCTTTGTGTTCTGCCTCCCCTGTTCTGTGAAGACAGCGATGTTGGCGAGGATCGAGTTGAACCTTGGCCTTCGCTAGCGGCCACGTACGGCAAGCCTATACAGCGAGCTAAAGCGGTTATGTTAGGTTGTTGGTTATCATAAGTTAGTAAGACTTTCCTTGTTTCATTGCAAATCGTACGATACCAGATGAGTCATACTTGCGGCAGTGACAGGTGATGTGCGCGCTCCGGTCAACGACCTGACCTTGGCCTACTTTGAAGGGATTTGGCGGGCAAAAGTTTGACTCATCTGGTATCGTTGATTCGTGATGAAACGAGGAAAGTCCTACTGCAGATAATTCGACCTAACATAATTGCCGCAGCGCGCTGTATAAGGGAAGGCTTCTGTATAATACCAAAGTACCGTATATTTTATTACTAGGCACTAAAGTGACACTTTTCGTACGAGGTTGAGTTTCCCAATGACTCATTCACAATTAAGCTGTTGCACAAATCCTTGGTTCATTCATAATTAGAATTTGCTGGTATAATTTTGTCTCCCTACATTTTTCCAAATATCATTAAAAAAGCTCAAAAGTGTCTTCTTTGTTCGTTGTATAAGCTTTTGGTCCACTTCACTATCCTACGTGGTTTGTGAGGTACAAGGAAGTATTACAACTCTTTGAGTCATTAGTGGACTGACGTAAGGTGGCTAGGCTTTGTTATCTGAAAGATGTGTTGGTACTCTGGTATTATACAGAGGCCACCCTCATACAGCGCGCTGCGGCGGTTATGTTAAGTTAGGTTATCATAAATATGAAAGTAGAAGTTTCCTCATTTCGTTACGAATCGAACGATACCAAATGAGTCATACTTTCGCCCGCCAAAATCCGTTGACAGATGATGCGCGCACTCCGGTCAACGACCAGACCTGAGCCTATTTGGAGGCGATTTGGGGGGCAAAAGTATGGCTCATCTGGTATCGTTTGATTCGTAGCATAACGAGGAAAGTCCTACTAACTTATTTATGATAACATAACCTAACATAACCGCCGCAGCGCGCTGATCGGGTGTGGACGAGAGCGGCAGTGACGACGTGAACACTCAATCCTCGCTGACATCGCTGCCTTCTGGGAGGCAGAACACAAATACCGTTCATCACAATTAAGTCAAATTTGGACAGTAAGTCGATTAAAGTACGTTCTTCCCAATGATGTAGTTATGATTGGTGTCCAGCAAAACAATCTCTCTAAAAGCAATGGCCTCCGTATAATACCAAAGTACCGATGTGTAATCTGGTGTAGTTGACCTTTGACCTCGGTCAGTGTCGCAGGGCACGTCCACTCGACCTCTCTACCCGCCGTTTGCTTGCACCTGCGAGCACGCTAATTCCTTTCCTGTCGCATCCATAGCTTTGTTCAATCGCTTAAGAGATGAGCTTGATGTAACTAAGAGCTGAAATGTTTTCATTAATCAAAGTTTTAAATTAACGAATTTTAATTTTTAATATTTATATTTGTTTAAAATAAATACGTTCTTCCAACCTGTTTTAGTGTTCTAAAATATTGTTATAAATAATTAATTAATCACCATTTACATCTAATCTAGGCTATTTAGTCATTTTTTACCTGTCCCAATTTCTCTACTTAAATTATTTTACTTTACACTTTTTAATCATTCAGTTTGTTATGTTATAAGAAAGATTTTTTTAGAAGTTTTTCCCACAGCAATAAAGTGGCAATACGATTATTATTTAGTTTGTTTCTCCAGTAATTGGGCCTGGTGTCTGTTAGAGCCTCTTCTGCAGGGATTTTCATTTTATTAATTAATGTATGTTTTTAAGGGTGTATGTTTAGTTGAATTCAATTTTTGTACGAATCTATAACTCCTGCTACAAAGAATTTATTTATTTATTCTCTGAAGGAGGTTCAAGAAAAATTACAGAGTAAAAGAAGCAACTTTACCCCTTTGAGGAATAACATTTTTTGTCATGCCGCTTACTTTAATATCTATATAAATAAGATTTTTGTCTTGGTTTTTTGTCTTTATATTGCTTAAAATTATGAAATTATTGGTTATTTTTGCGTTTTGAAGCTCAGAGAATCCGAATCAAGCCTTATCTCAATTTTTGTCACTCTGCTGGTAACGCTCAACATCACACATTACACCGCTTTTCACGCAAGAACTAGAGTACTGGTATGGCTGAAACTTATTTCATGTATTGTATGCACATATGAGAAGGTTTTAGATGAATTAAAACTGGCGTAAGTCTTTTTGAAATTAAACAGCAACCTTCTAAAAAGCGAATTTAATTTGATTTTGACCCTATTGGAAAGCTTATGAACTTGTCATGGCAACCTAAAATTTAAATCATGAATCCAAGGAAGTTTTTCCGCTTTCCCACGGGTGAAACCGTGTTGATCAGCTAGTAATATAATATAATATAATATAATATTATTACACTAATTACTAATAGTTATTTGTGTGTTGAGTGAGATAAGTTATTTGTGTGCTGAGGCACACTGTCTCACGAGTGAAAATGTTGGCACCCGAGCTTGCGAGGGCGACAATTTTCATGAGGGAGACAATGTGTTTTACTCTCTTAATACACACACCATTTTTCCCTCGCCTGCGATAATACGAGGTACAGTCAAAAAGTTCCCGGAATGAATTTTTGTAGTCATATAGTGCGATCGCCGGCGGTAAATTTGTCTTGCAGTAGTTGGTACGACTCCTTGGGAGAGCATATCGGTAATGGTAGCGTAGCTGACTTGCCGTAGTGCAGCATTGGAAAGCACTTTTCGTGTACCTGGAAGTCGACATTGTCGGATTTTTTAATAATGGCATTTCATGAACAGCGCACTGGGTGCTCATGAAGAAAATATTGGGGGATTTCTTCATTGAATCTTCTCCATAAGCTTGAATTAACAACTCAAGAGTCTGACTGGGTGATTTTTAAAGTAAAACAAGAACAATGTTCGTGTGCTGTTCAAGAAATGCCATTTTTCAAAAATCCCACAACGTAGACTTGCAGGTACACGAAAAGCGCTTTCCAATGCTGCTCTACGGCTAGTCAGCTATGCCACCACTACGACACAACAACAAAACAACCGCTATATGCCCGCTACCGCTATATGCCCTCCCAAGGAGTCGTACCAACTAGTGCAAGACAAATTTAACGCTGGCGATCGCGCTATATGTCTACAAAAATTCATTCCGGGAACTTTTTGACTATACCTCGTAAATATCCTGACCATAAAAATTTATTTTGTTATCTTAGTCAGTAAGAAAAATATCCATTTTGTTTTGTTCTGCTAATAGCGGCTGCATCTGGGTAGCTGCAACCATGCATGCACTAGCGATCAGCTGATTGTTGCAATCTTCTTACATGCTTAATTCTTAGGCGTTCCCGCAGCTGTTTGTTGTTAATATAAATATTAGGGGTCTGCGGGTCCCCGAGTTTTTCGGGTCGGGTCGGATCAAAGGCCGGCCCGAGACATCGGGTCGGGCCAAAAAATAGTTCGGGCCAAAATCGGGTCGGGCCGCGTCTGATACGTTACTCCCACCGTTTACCCGGCGATCGAATTTACGTGCGACTTATGTGGGTGCGATCGAATTTTACAGCCATTACGCTAAGCTGCATTTCGTTTATTTACGATCGACAAATACACACGATCGTTTTTCGCGGCCGACCGCGATTTAAGCAAGGCTACATTTGCCGATTATCGGCGATCGGAAAATACGCGCGATCGTATTTCGCGGCAGATGGTGAGTTTCGAAAAACTACATCTGCCGTTCATCCGCGACCGAAAGATACGCGCTTTTGTTTTTCGCAGCCGTCCACGAGTTTTTCATAAAAATAACCTCAAAAATATTTCATTAACTCATAGAAGAATGGATTTCGACAAATACCTAGAAATACCACCTCTCAGAATTCGGAAATTGAAAACTTACACCTATATTTAGCTCTGACCTATTACTTTTCCAACTTCAAATTTTATATTCATAGTTTATATTGTTTATTGGCGTTATGGTCGTTGTGATAAAGTGTGGCTTTGTAATGATAATAATCATTGATTGTTATGGCTCTCATGGTTTTTTGAATGAATTTGTTCACATATTAGTTTTTTATCTTAATTTCTTGTCGTATGTTAAAATTGAATTATGATAAATTTTAACCTATTAAAAATTATTAGGCCTCGATACATAGTGGTAATTTTCGTCTATTAATTTTGTATTTAATTTCTTGATTTAGCTTCTTTTTAGGTTCTAGTTAATTCATACGAAAGTAATTATTTAAATATTTTCGGCCCGACCTGATTTTGGCCCGAGACCCGAAAGCCAAAATTAAAGGCCCGACCCGACCCGAACTTAAAAAGTCTGGCCCGCAGACCCCTAATAAATATTATTTGATTATTCCTGCTTTAGAGCTTGGAGCTTACCATAATGATTTAACAAAATACAGCAAAAAAATTGTGTTAGCTAAAGTTTTTGTTATAAAAAACCTTGAATAATAGAGTTGACACAAAATAATAATTTACTGCAATGATATTGTTACTGATAAATCAATTCTTGACACTGATGCCATCAATGTGTGATTATGTAAATTAGCAATTTAATTAAAAACAATTCTAAATGTATTGTTAATTAGTTGGTTAACCGACATAAGTGAAACAGATTGAACAACCAATTAAAAAAGTCAATTTCAGAATCAGAGTCAACCATGAATGCTAAACGAACTATGGCTGGCCACTTTTGATTTCGAACACATTAGTTTCTAACAATTATTGAGATATTTTCTTGGGTTAATACACGTATCAATGCAGACCTCAAAGCCTGGATTTGGTTACTGAAAGCCAGCAGCAACAATTTTAAATAATTATGCAAAGAAAGATGTTACATGAGGCGTTTATTTTAGATAAGTACTGTTATGAATAGGAAAGGGAGGGGTGGGGCTAGAGGCGTTTGGGCATTGGCGTAGGGCAGATAGACTCATTAGAAGTCTGTCGGTTCATGGTAAAGGTCGACAAGGCTGAATGAAGCTCTGTATCTCAAAGACAAAGTGGCCGCCTCAAGGTACAGTGCAACCGAGGTCAACAATCATGCTGAACAAGAAGCTCACAGTAAAATATGAGCCTCAGTGCTGTAAGAAAATGGCACCGTTTGCTTAAAGAAAAACGCACAATTGATTGTGATGAAGAAAAGAGTGGCTGGCTGTTTGTAGTGACCAAAGATTGTTGCCACAAATTGAAAAAAAAAACAGGAAATCCTCTTTTACTGAACCATCTGAGTGTTTTTCTTAAATTTCTGAACACTTTTGTTAGAGATCAGGAGTGAATTTTTAGCTTTTTGGAATTTTCGATAACAAGATCATCAGTTACCACAAACGGCCGTCAACTTCTCTCTTCATCGAAAACAATTGTGTGATTTTCTTCAAGCAATGGTGCCATTTTAGTAATCCACTGTCGCTCATTATTGTTCTCTACAGACGTAACGAAATTCCCTATTGATATCCGCAGGTTAACTTTTTCACCCACAGATCTGGCGTGGAGCGAGCAGCACTGAAGGTTGAGGCGGCCATTTTCTTTTTGAGGTACAAAAATCAGCACAGCCCTATCGACCTCTGCCACCAACTGACAGACTCCTAATGAGTCTATCTTCAATGCAAACGCATAAAGACCTCTACCGTCACTCCTCTCTTTTCTATCCTCAACGGTACTTTCACCTCGTATACCACATTAACTTTCCTTTAAGGTTAAGATGCCTTATGATAATTTATCCTAGTTAAGTTATCTTGACAATTGATCCTGGTTACGTTGCATTCCAACATTTTCTCCCGGTTAAGTTACTTTCTGACAATTTATTTTGTTAAAGTTACCTTCTGACAATTATTGATCCAGATTAACCTGAAAGGCGATCAGTTTAGATCCTTCACAGATCCTTCACAGATTATCAGGCAAACATCTGCGCAATTTCTTCTTTTTTTGTTCTCATTGAACACATCTGTTTCTACCAAAGATTGAGATATCTTGTCAGGATCATCTTCAAGAAGGTAACAAAACCAGAAGACAATATTGATCAGTGGTTCAGAAACTTACTTCGACCATGGTGGACAATATTGATCAGTGGTTCAGAAACTTACTTCGACCATGGTGGACAATATTGATCAGTGGTTCAGAAACTTACTTTGACCATGGTGGATATCAATTTCAACTCAAACCTTTAATCTACAAAATGTTAAGACAGAAATTATGAAATCTTCTAGAATGGGCCAAATTGATATCCATACTGAAGAAATGTCTAGGGCTACAAAATAAATATAGAACTAACTTTAGTAAACTTAAACCTTGGCAAAGTTTCAATATTTATATTTTTGGTTGTCAGCCACTTTGTTTAAGAGGTGCCATGTCAAAATATACCTCTTAACTACAGGAATAAAATTTTAAATGGCTTAAAATAAATTCTTTAACCTCTTGGTACACAAGCTTAACATCGTGAGATTAACTTAACTTTAATTACACATAGATAATTTGTGTATTTATTTATTTATTTACAACCATTTGTGACGCCCTTACAAGCAGGAAGCTGCCTAGGCTGAAGACTTGTCAAGTATAACCTAAATCACAAATACCTTAAACCTAGCAAAATAATGTAAACAAAAAACAAATATAGTGAAAGCATAGTCAATTTTCTTGGTCATTCAGGTACTTACTATACATCACAATTTGATTTAAAGGAAATCAACCTGTTTACAAACAAAACAAAACAAAACATGCAATTTCAGGGAAGGGAGGCTGTCTAAAAACTCCTCTTTAAGTACTCTGCAACACTGTAGAAGCAGTATTTGAACAAGAATTCAATTACAATCTTTTTGAACTTTTTTGGGCAGGGCTCATCTCCGATGTAGCTTGGACATGTGTTGTAGATTTTTAAACAGAAACAAGAAGGTGATTTTTCAAGGAAAGAGGTTCTATGGATCGGGTATTGAAGTGTGGCTAAATTTCTAGTAAAATATTTGTGTTGATGATTATTTTCGAAGAATTTTTCATGGTTGGACTTGACAAAAAAGAGACTTTGGAGAATTAACAAACAAGGAAGAGGGAGGATGTAAAGTTTTCTAAAGTGCTGCATACATGTTTCTTTTGGACTCAAATTTGCCAGAAGTCTGATGGCTCGTTTTTGCATCTCAAAGATACTATTGGCCTCTATGGAATTTCCCCAAAACAAGTACATGTGAAATGAGGGAGTGAAAATAGGCAAAATAAACCTGCCTTTGAACATTTAAATCAACAGTCTGTGAAAGTGATAGCAAAGCATAAAATGCCCTGCTCAGCTTTGGAAGAAGAATGTTGACGTGCTGACGCCAAGAAAGGGTTGCATCTATCTCTAGACCGAGGAATTTGGTAGAGGCCACACAGTCAAAATGAGCAGGTAGGTATGATGAATCGGATTGTGGTGTTTTACTGTAGTTCAGATGGAAATTTATAAACTTTGTTTTTGAAGGGTTCAGTTTCAGACCATTCACATCACACCAGACAGTCCAATGTATTCCGATGATATTTCCTAAAACTATATAGTACATGAAAATGAAAATACAGTCCTATCTATATTTATAAATTGTTTGGTTCCATTATATAAATATTTTAATTAGGCTAATGTTGATAATGATAATTTCTTGCCATCTCTGTAACAATAAAATTTATTTAAACTAAATAAACAGCAGGCTGTGTTAAGAAAAATAACAACTACTCTAGTCACCAAATAAGAAATCAGGCATGAACCTGAAGGAGGGTCCGACTCAAATCTCATGATTGATTCCAGTAGTATTTGATGTACGGTATTGAACAAGAATATGGCTGATGCCAGGCAGGCATCCTTAGGCAACTTTGAATATCAAAGGTCCAAGTTCACTGGACTGAAAATACAGAAACAGATGATACCGGTACTGAAAAAAATTGTGATGGTTCAAACAATTATTTCCCAAGGTTATTGATTTGAAAATACTGCCAATCTTTTGAGAAAATATAATGAGCCGAACCTAAGTTAAAACGTCTGTAACAAATTATTTGTCTTAATGTTTGGGAATGAAAATTAACACTCCATTTATACAACTTTAAAGGATAGCCCTGTCCTGATGAATAGGAAATCAACCAAATCTGAGTACACTTACTTAGGAGGTAAAGTCAGTGATTTTTTTCTGCTTTAGAGCATTAAAGGGACTGGATGATGCAATATTCTGCCATCGCCGTATGAACATAACAGTAAACAGTTGCTGTAAACATAGTTATCTCCGAGAGATGGAGGATAATTGATTTACTTATCATTCACCAAAGACAGGCCGACCCACGAATGCAGACGAAAACATTGAGAAATTCCGGGATTTACAAAAATTCCGTTTAAGTGTCACTATCTAGTGAACAATAAATAAATTTTTAGAACAAGATAAAAACAACAACAAACCAAATTACTCATCCAACAGGGAGACATCATGACAAAATAACCAAAATGTTCCAGGCAATTAAATACTAGGCGGAATCTTGTGAACCATATTCGTCAATTTTCATTTGTTTATGTGAAGGACATGCCTGTCGCTGGCAAAAGATAAGTGAATTTCCCTCCCTTCCCCACAAAATAGTTTTGTATTAATTCTATTGTATTACAAAGCATGTTGTTCCACCTAGCCCAGGCAAGCACTAATGCTCCTAGCAGCAAGACGTACACGTAAGTACACGTAACGACGTCGCGACGTCGTACGTAAGTCGCATGTCGTCTGCCATTACCCTTGACATCATCAAATCGTTTCGCACTTTTCTACAAAAAATTACACTAGTGTACTTTACTGACTGCAACCCAGGATGTGCTGCTACCAATCAGACTAGTTGAGAAGTCCAAGTTTTGCAGAACAGTAATTCTGTATAACGGCGTGCATTCTACAGACTCCCACTGATGTTGCAGCATAATATATATATGACTCGCAACAAACGTGATAACGAAACAAACTAGTGATCATATTCAATGAACATTTAGTTTATTCATTATTCGCTTATTCTGAATTTGCCACAATTCCGAAAAGAGTTTGGTCCAAATTAGTTTGGAATGGTGGGGCTCTAGTGTACAACTAATACTAATAGCAACAAAACTTAGTAAAGGGTGTGAAAACAAAAATAGGTCAGTAATCCTTCTAAATGCTAAAAAATTACATTCATATTGAAAAATGTGTCATAACTTGTAACTCTAGAGTATTGAGTTACCGATACTCAAGTTGGTGAGATTGTATTGTAGTGTGCATAGTTGGGAAAGTTGGTCAAAAATTCTAACTAGTTAGAAGTTATTAGTTAGTCCCATAAAAAGTAACTGATTGAAGTTATTAGTTAGTTAGTTAAAAAAGTAACTAATAGAAGTTATTACTTAGTTAAAAAACTAACTGAAGAAAATAAAGTTAGTTTTTGGAGAATTAAAACTATTCACCTTCAATAACTTATTAAAACTATTACTTAACTATCGATAAAATATAACAAAAAAACTATTAACACAACAAAATTATTTAACCAACTAAACTACGATACAACTAAACACTAACAAAGCTTAAATCATGTATCACAGGTTGCTTCCACAGAAAAAAATGACTTCACATTTTTCAGAGAATAAACATTAACTGAAGACAATGTTTAGAGATGACAAATTACAAAAATTCCCCCTTCCCACCCATTGTTGGATGCCACTGCACACCAAAGCAACTGGATTTTCCCCACCCCCGGCGTTGTTTGACAACAAGGGCGCTGACCTTCTCTTTGCTTCCCGCACGGCCGCAAGCATCCCTCACCGATTGCATAAAAACACTCGTATTTGAGGTAAGCCTACTTCCGCCTGTCCAAAAATCTAACTATTTAGACTCCAAAACTACTAACGATCATATTATCCATTCGTTAGCTAGAATCTAACTGAATTGAAGTTATTTCCAGTAGTTTTTAAAAACTAACGAATATGATAGAAGTTATTCGAAAAAACTAACGCATATCATTAATCGTTAGAATTTCTACTCGTTATTCCCAAGTATGGTAGTGTGTAAGGTGGAGTTACCTTCTCGTTGGAGTCCACCTGGCCCGAAGATATCTCCAGAAAGCTCTTGACGCCCTGATTGGCCGACGCAGTGGCGCAGTTCAGACTCACCCTGTAGATGCCCTCTTCATACACTTGGCTTGTCTGGCCTAGCTTGGTCTCTCCCGCGCAGTTGATGGCGTAGTCAAAGTTCCCATTCTCAAACGCAAGTTCCGCCGCACCTGCAACCGGCTACAATCACTGCCACGCACTCCTAGTGAGGTCTACCGTTATGAAAAATAAATTGTTGTCATACTGCTGCGAAAACAACTGTTTTCAATACATGCGTTGCGAGGCGAAAACAGCTGTTCGTTATTACAATGTAGAACAGATGCAACTACGTGTATGACAATGGTTATCGATCGTATCGAAAGTGGCAATCGATTATTACTATCAATTAGTTCATTGTTGCATCGCTGTCAGTTGCAGTTGTATTCGTTCCGTTCTGTATAAATAAATGAAGCAATAATTGTTTGGTAAACACTTCCCTTATTATTTTGTTATCATTTGTATTTATATTAATTCTACAACACCTGAGATAAAAAAATATCTGTCAGAAATAATTAATACTCGGAGTCAAGAGGCTGAATAAATATTTAATGTTGCCTCAGTGAGAAGATAAGCTGAGCGATAACGATGTTAGCGGTAAGTCTGATTCATGATACAAAACAGTATATTAAAAAATTCATTGTTGCAATCGATAGTACAGCTTTCGATAGTATTGATGCTGTTGAATATATAAATCGTTATTATCAGCTGACATAACATTAAAACAATTGACAGCTGATTTTCTTCATAATAATCAGCTGATTTAAAAATGCAAGAACAAAATGGAAACAACTCTTTGGTCTGTAAAACCTTGGGTTTTTTTGAGTAGTCAGCTCAATATTTTATGCAGTATGATGAAAAATATAGTTCATAACACGGGTCTAAAGTGGCTTTTAGTTACTCGCTTGAATTAAGACCTCGCCTCACGGCTCGGTCGTAAACCTTGAGCTTGTACAAAAACCGTCACTTTCGCCCCTTGTAATGAAATATACTATTCCTTTCCCTAATTTGTTGAAAAAGATTTTTGGATTAATGTGCTACCTCGATCATTTTCACAACTTTTTAAAAGGCTATTGAATTTCTGGTTTTTTACACTTCTATTTAAAGCACTTATCATTTTGATTTAAAAGAGGGGACAGTTACAATTTCAAAGCACAATTTTAAAATGTTGCGGTTTTGCCTATCCTCCTTTCATTGAGCAAAGCGAGCATCTTAACAAATAATTTGTCAAATAATACACAGTTGAATGATAAAACTTGTATACTTTAAGGGTACTAACTGCTAAAATGTAACTGATAAAAATATGTAGAATTTATAATTAATAATTATTAACAGATTTATGGGTTGATTGAAAAAATTTGTCCATATATCTTTGTAAACCTTCAGACATAAAAAGTCCAACACTTCTATCACCTATACTAATACATGTTCTCCCCACCTTTCAAAACATAAATAAACTCTAAATATTATCATACCCATGTCTTTAAGCTGTGGGAAATACGTTTAGATATTTTCTTCTGAGAAGCCACCAGATAAACCAAGAACCAGTAAAACTGGGCCGGATATAAGGGGCTCTACTGTGTAAACTATTGATGAACTGTACAGTCAAACAAACATGGGACTGACCAAACAGATGTACTTGATGACCTTACAATTCAGAGGTCAGAAATTATTCTTCATTTGCCATTGGCAGAGTGTTTACATTGTATTAGCAATTCTCATAAGTTTGGTAGCTTTTAAAAGGTCATTAACTTACTGAAAATCAATAAAGAACACTTATTACTGATTGAGTCAAAAAGATGAGAGATAGTTTGCCGATAGCCAGTTAGTACAACAGACCATAATGGTTGGTGGATATTCACCTTGCATGATCAAATTGGCACTTTTAAACTCTACCAACGGACTTTCGAAAATGGATTGATGATGCTTGTTGAGCCATGCAGTCTGGGGAGGAACTTTGTCCACAACTCGAACTGCGGACACCAACTGGTTACTGACCAGGTAGTCGACGATGTTCCGGCCGATGAAACCGCATCCTGCAGACAAAAAATGCTTTTTAAACAAGCTACTATTTTAACACGATAAATAATAAAAAGGCTACGAAGTCAACCTTACTCGATAAACCTATTTACTTAAGGAACCTTACTAAACTTAATTTTGTACAGTTTTCCTTAAAATGTGTTCAGTTTCATAACCTATGCTCTTTTATTACCTTTGCCCATTCCAAAGCACATTGATTCTGGGGCGGCGAGTCTGTAAGAATAATTGGTTTCTTACTTCAAATATTTTCAGCCTTAATGACCAAATAATTACAACACAGTTGTAGAAAAATAGACTTCACACGTTTTTCAAATTTCAAGTTGGCATTTGTTGTTCTTATTAGTTTTTAGGCGTCAGAGAAAGTTATTGCTTTTGAAAAAAACATCACCCCATGTATTATACATAGACCTAAACTAGATAAATTTAAAAGTAAGAGAATCCACTCAAGAGCACTTGTGAAATTATCCCTAACTTCAACTTCATCCCAATATATTCGGGGGGCCTGATACCTATGGCCCAATTTTATTAGGTACACGCAGGCAAATTTTTAATAACAAACCATTTTAACATCCTCCCCGGTTTCCTTCATTTAATACGTTAAAAATAGACAATTCCCAAGACAAATTAGTTATTTGTGTAGGCAAGTTTGTAGCCAATGGGGGGGGTCAGGGGGTCAAAAACACCCTGAAAATGTTAAGGGAAATGCATTAAAATGAAAAATTTCAAAGTTTTTTTTAACTTCTGCAATTGTGGAGTTTAAAACCCCCCCCCAAAAAAAATTTCCTGGCTTCGGCTTTGTATGTGAAGCAACAAACCATCCGCACAATTTGAGTATACATAGACCTAGGTCTACAGCCAAATTGGATTAGAATGAATATTTTAACTTTTCTTCTTTCATCATGTTAAAAATGTTCAATTCGAAGAACGGATAACATATTTTTCCTCAGGGCGACATTCAGCACTATTTTGGTACTTTTATTTCAATTCCATAGAAAGTTTTATTGTTTTTCAGTTTTTCCTTATGTACCAGATTAAGTTATTTAGGCGTATTTTAAATTTGAAAAACAAATTTCAGAGGACATTCAGCACTATTTAGGAAAAGAAAAGGAAGTTGTAGAAAATTGTTTGGTTTTCTCAATAACAAGTTGATTTTTACATAAATAAATGATAGCATACCGGTGCATATAATATAAATGCGTTTTTTATTACTGACTGGTATTTTGGGCTGGATAGAAACAAACAGTATCATGTTTCAAGTTGAGTTATGCTATGAAAAACTTTTCCACAGGCAGATTTCTGATGACAACTAACTTTGAAAAAGCCATTTACACCATCTGACAAGCGAGCCATCTGAATTTTAATGAGGGAGTCTAGATGTATGCCATAAGAGGCCAATAGTCTGGTTTCCACAATGACCTTTACAGTGGACAGTAACACCTTTGAACAAAATATGATAAATAAATAAAAATGCCTTTTATTTCCGAGCGTCTTTCAGTACAATACTGTACTAATATGAAAAATAATAAAATGAAAAATAAAATAATATGAAAAATAAAAAATTTAAGAATTGTTAAAGAGGCATATTTATATACGTACAAGTCATATTCAATACATAATAGCGTCTATTTGCAATTTTCCTTTATGTTTTCATTAAAAGCCAGGACACCAAGCTGTTTAAGACTCAAGGGGAGATCATTGTAGAGCTTGAGGCTAAAGTGGGCCCTCTGCTACCCACCTCCAGACGCACCTTTGAAAAGTGAATCAAGGCATCCTGCCGGGTACTATGCAGAGCCACCTCCCCTCGAGCAACAAGTCTTTCCACCAGGCACTGAGGTTCCTGAAGAACCATGAGCCGGTGGATGAGGTTGCAAGTCTGCATCCTGCAACCGGCTTCCATTAGCAAAAGCCCTGCTGCCTCCCGAAATGGAGTACAGGAGAACCCCTCATAACCGGCCACCGCGGGATTAAGTCTACGCCGGATAACGACTTGGCCTGATAATCCATCCTATTATGAAAACGATTATTTATTCCTAACTAATAATTCGAAGCTAATGATTTAAGTCCTATACAAGTGTATTTTTGGGTTATTTAAAAATACGCGGGTTAGTAAAACCAATACAACATGTCACTTAAACATTGATTGATCTAGTTTCACCCATGGTATTGATTTGATTTTAAACTAAAACATTCCCCTATTCAGTAGTATTCACTATGGCCACAGCTTTTATCGGTGTTTATATGCCTAACATTCAAAGGGACTTGAAGAATAAAAAATTAAAACCCGCACTGGATACGGAGCGAATACGACTTGCTCAAAAGTTCGGCAACCGATTTGCCGCATGAGGCCTTATGAAAGTTATGTAGAACGAGTCACGCCGAACACACCAGTAAACGCTCACATTCATATGGATTTGTCCTGATTGTTGGTAGTAATCTGGAGTAAAAACAAGGAGAGAGATAATACAATGTAAACAATTGATGTACAATGTAATACTGTGCCATCGACTGCAGTGAGTCGGTGGCACAGTTGGTAGTGCACTCGGCCTCCAAACTATGGCCACTAAGCGTCGCAGGTTTGCCACTCGAGCTTGTCACATACTTGTAGCAGTATTGTTCATCCTTGTACTGTACCAGCTCACTCTTTGTCTTTGCTTGATAAAGTCTGCGCACAGATCAATAGTCTATGTGGGCGGGGCAAGGGCAAGGTGAAAAGAGGCCGCCACCCTCTTAAAAAAAAGGAATAGATATACACAAGAGTATCAGGGAGATTATGTATCTGTAAACAGTGGGAAATACGTTTTGATATTGCCTTCTGAAAAGCGGCCGGATAAACCCAGGACTGATAAAAACAAGGCCAGATGAGGGGCTCTCCTGTAATGCACTCTCGCTTGTGAATATCGCAAATGAAGCGCACAGCGGTGTTCTACAGCTTCTGGATTCAGGACATTTCTTCCCGGTTATACTGTTGCCATATGCAGGTTAACAGTAGCAGGGCACCGGCAAAACCAGTGACTGTAGCAGCTGCAGCTCAGCTTCCTCTGGCAGGATGTCTTCATCCTACAGACCTCAGGAGCCTTCCCAAAGTGAGGCCACTGCCAAGTACTGCATCCAATGTCTTGACTGAATCACTCACCATTTACAGTTCTCAAGTTTAACTATGATCATACATTAGTCAACGTCCAACTTGAGTCCATACTTAGGCAACCACTACCTTACTCTCACCAGGTCCGAGGTCACACTCTCAAAAACTTGTTTGGTTGATCTGATCTCAGTCGAGAAGTGCAGTTGACAGTCATCTGCTTATGAGTGCGCATTGCAGTGACTTGCACAGCTTGAGAGATCTGCATTGTAAAGGGCGAACAGAGTGGCCCCAGACAGCAATCAGACCAAGCAATCGCGCCGAAGCGATTTTATAAAACCCAAAGTGTTGCAATTTTGCTTGGACCAAACTGTGGCTTATGGAGTCAAAGGCCTGCGAATAGTCAAGCATGACTACTGAGCTAACCCTGCCAGCGTCCCTCGCCCCAAAAAAGTCTGCAAACATATTCAGCAATGCAGTACAGGCGCTTTGGTTCCCCTGTGGAACCCTGGCTGCAATTTGGGAAGCAGATTCTCCATATTTACAAACTCAAATATATGGGGAATTGCTAGTTTTTCAAGAATCTTGGACATTGCTGGCAAGACTGATATTGGCCTTAATTCACTGAGGTTTGGTGGATTCTGTTTTTAGGCCAGAGGGTGTAAAATGCTTTCCTTCCACAAATGAGGGAACTCACCTTCTTCCAGAGACATATTCTTCAAGTGAGAGATTGCTCCACTGGCAAATGGGCTGACGGCCTTAATCATAGCAATGCTAATTTCGTCCACACCAACAGCCCTAAACTAATTTCATTAATGTCTGCTCTCAATTTGGGTACTGATACTTTTCTAAACTTAAATTTGTTCTTATTATGTGTCTCTTCATTAAAATCAAATCAGCGTCTGCTTCATAAAACTATCCCATCCTTACAAAAAATGCATTAATTTCACTGACTTTTAATACTTTTGGTGGGTAAGTCTCGTTTCTACCCTTTTCCACCTATATTACTTTGCTTAAGGCATTTCCAAAATGTTCTTGTATATCTATACAGTCTACCAGTTTCCCCTAGAAAAAATTCCTTTCAGCTTTCCAGATGACCCCTTACAGCCTATTTCTCACTTTTTTATATTCGTCCCGGTCAGACTCCTGCACTGTCTTCGAAAAACATGTTCTTAATTTATTCTTCGGTTTTGTTAAAATAACGATTTCATTATTTCTCCATGGGGCTTTTTTTGTCACTCTTTTCATGACTAAGGGAGCCTGTTTATCATAAATATCTTTTATCTCAGAGCTAATAAAGGAAGTTATTTTTTCTGCACTGCCAATATCCTCGACTGCTTCCCACTCGATATTACGTAGCACTAGCTGATCAACACAGTTTTACCTGTGTAAAAACAGAAAAACTTCCTTGGATTAATGATTTAATGTTAAGGTTGCCATGACAACTACATGAGCTTCCCTATACTTTAACATTGAAACTTTGATGTATCATAGGGCGTAGCCCTGAGGGAATTTTAAAAAATCCGTTCTTAGTAGATGCCTGTGCCCTGACATACAAAGTTTCAAGGTTCTAGGTCAAGTAGTTTGGGCTGTGCGATGATAGGTGAGTGGTATTTGACAAATATATAGTAGATTAAAATTGCGTCAGGTGTACTAACCATATAAAAATCTGTATGTAACAAAAACTTTACCATTTTTTTTCTCTTATCAGGTCTGATGCACAATAAATAAGTTTATGGTCAGTGATTATTTATCTCTATGATCCAGTACAGCTGGAGCGTCAATAACACCACACCTCTTTGGTTGCATTGCTTTATTTGTGATAATATGGTCTATCAAGGTTTCTGAGCTAGCAGTGACCATTGTCGGTTCAGTGATGTGCTGATCGCAGTGTTGAGAGACGGTGAAAATATTTGGCCTCATGGTAAGAGTATGACAATAAATCAATAGTTACATCCCCTACACATACAACATAGTCCACCTGCTGTCTACAAACAACGTCTGAAACAAGGAGCCGAGACAGGTGTAGCTCACATGCCAACAGGTGTAGCTTCATTGACAGACAATTGTCTGTACACGAAGGTTACACATAGCTTTACACCCCTCACCTTGAAGATTAAAGAGATAAATTCCATGCCTGGATCAACACACGTTTCGTGGAGCCGCTCAAAACTATAAGACGTTTGACATAGAGAGCGACACCACCAATGGTTACAAACCCCTCGATCGGCTCTCAGGAGTGTGTAGGTATCTCGTAGTGATCAGAGGGGTTGTTGGACCAAGCCAGGACTCAGTAACGCCAAAAACATCAAAGAATCTGTTGTCAGTGCAGACATCTTCTCGAAACCTGTATTCAGCGAGGAACAATGGAAGCCAAATGTGACACACCCTTGCGGTTGAAATGTCTTCCAGCACAGGCGAGCCAGCCCAGCAGTTGGCAAACTGGCAGAACAAATTAAAAGAACTTTTTTCTACTATCTTAACCTCTTCAAGTCCACGCCCGGGTATGTGCGAGGTTATCAGCAGTATCTGGTGGTGCTTACAGGAGTTATACTCACTTAGTTCGATTAATTGCCACCAGTCCGGTCGTTCAAGCAGTTCAATGTATCGCCGCCAGGGTTACCTAGAGCCCTAGGCTTTAAGCGTCAAATGAGCACTGGTCTGACGGTAGTGCGCGGCCGTGTGGTCTAAGGCATTGACTGACGAGTCAATGTTTAGGACATACGCCGCAGCGGGGTTCGAATCCCACACCATGAGCAATCCCTATTAGGCTTGCAATTGTGTGGCTTAGTTGGTGGGAGGGCCCACCTAAAATAAATGGTAACCGGCTTGGATGGAAGTTGACGGCAATTGTACGTTTGATACAGATTGCAGAGGACACCTGTTTTGCTTCTTTTTACCCTTTGATAGAGGAGGAGGACACGTTTTCTTCATTTTTAATTAATTAATTCAGCTTATTGTCAATACATATGAACAATCAAAAAGGACATGATCAAAATATTAGACCAAATAAAAATATTTCAACTAAAACTTAAGAAAAAAAATTTTGGGCGTCAAAGGGTTAATGACTGGTTGTCATGAAAAACAGGCTTAAAAAACAATTTAAAGTCAGTCACAGTTGATTGGTAGGAAGTAGGGATGCCAAGAAAAACACAAGCTCATGAGATAAATTTAAAGTGTAATTAAGGCTAAAATTTATTAAAAATATATAATACATCATGGACCTTAATCATTTAAAATAAAAAGCCAACAGAAAATAAAAAATGTTCAAATTAATTATTTTGGTTCAGGCCATTTTTATTAAACACATATTTGGCAGAAGCCTAAATGAAATAGGCTGTTTTGGAACTAAGTTAAAAATACTGGAATACAATTTTTTTCAACAAAATAAGTTAAACTCTGTGCATAAAAATACCGGGTATCCCATAAGAGTTCTCCCCCTAACTTTTTTCAATACTTTTCAAATATCAAAAACCCTTTGGGGGGGTTGTGAGTATTGCTGGGTAGTTAATACTTAGGTTGGGATTCTCATAAAACAACCAATAGTATTCGGGGGTGTGGGTAATATGGCGGAGAGTACAGTCAATGACATAAATCGAGGAATAGCCAAAAGTGCTTAGTTACGTTTGCGCGCAAGACGACAAACCCGGACTGTTTTGAAAGTGTCCCAATTCATTGGGAGCGGCAGGTGACAAACCCGGACTGTTTCATTTCAGCACAGAAACATCAAAGTCGGACTGTGACGAATTCGGACTATTTTAAAAGTGACCTGATTCGTTGAGAGCGCCAGGCGAGAAACCCGGACAGGGACAACTCAGGACGGAAAACCAGTCCTGAGTTGACGCTGTCAGACTTTGTCATCGTCCAACTTTAACACGTTCCCCTCAATTTCGGTTGCCACCTTGGATCTGCCATATTAGATACACTATATATTTTTTAAATGTAAAAGTGGTGATGTGACCCATTATTTCAAACTAAGATTTTTTCACTGATTGCAATGCCGCAATCCATTTGTTAACATCTTTATTAATTTTCAAAATATATGAACTTTTTATATTTTAAACCAATTCCAACAAATTGATAAAATAGGCCCATAACCACACAAAATAATGTTAGATAATGACATTTGGAGTTACATTTGACCAACACTAGTCATTGCTGAGTAAGTTTCACCTGATTTTCACCAGTGTAATTTTTTTGGCCGCAATCTCTGATATCCCATTTTGAAATTATATGAGCCATTTCAAATATGGAGATGGTATTAAGACCCATCATTTCTAACAAAACGTTTTACACTGAAATAAATGCCGCAATCCTTTTTAACTATTCTCTTTAGTTTTTGTAAAAAACTTATTTAATGAGATTTTAATAACACGTCTATGAAGTCCACTTTCCCTGAACATTTACTCCAATCCAACCATTCATTCAAAAGTAATAAAGACAATACGCAGATTATGACTAATGAAATTAATGGAGGGAAAATGAACTCGAAGGAAGTCTTTCATATAAATATGAACAGTTTAAAAGAGCCCGGGAAAAAATATTAAATACACAATTAAAATCAAAAACCCAATATATTACATAATAAAAATACAGAAAAATTAATTAATATTAGAAAAAAAAACTGAACCAAGAGAAAAATAGGAAATCTGATTATTTATAGTCATAATATTGATATTTGTAAAATATATCTTTAGATAGGTTAAGTTTATTTTACAGTAGAACCCCTCATATCCAGTCTCAGTTTTACCGGTCCTCGGTTTATCCGGCCGCTTTTCAGAAGCCAATATAAAATGTATTTCCCACGGTATACAGTCACATAATCTCTCTGAAACTCTCTTGTGAATCTCTCTGTTTTTTACATTGTATTAACCTCTCTCCCTTTTTTGACTCCAGTTTACAACCAACTTTGGACGAATCCACGTATATATGAGCGTTTACTTGTGCGTTCGGTTTGACTCGTTCTACATCACATTCATAAGGCCTCATGCGGGAAATTGATCGCTGAACGTTTGATCAAGTCGGATTCGCTCTGATTCAGCAATAGTAAACTTGAGCCAACAAGTTGTACTTTACTCTGTAGAGCTGGTAACCTCTAAACTGCTATTTAATACATGTACCCAGTATAGGTTTTAATATTATTTCTTCAAGTCCCTTTGAACGTCAAGCAAACAAACATCGATGAAAACTGTGGCGGGAGCGAATACGACTGAATAGGTAAATGATTTAGTTTAAAATCAAATCAATACCATGAAGGAAACTAGATCAATCAGTGTTCAAGTGACAAGTTGTGTTGGTTAATAACTCAAAAATACACTTAAAGCTTTATATAAGACTTATCATTAGCTACAAATTATTAATTAGGTGTAAATAATCATTTTTATTTTAAATTGGATTATCCAGCCTAGGATTGGTCCCGTAGTTGCCGGTTATGAGGGGTTTACTATATTTCAGATTTTGAAAATAGCCTAAGAGCCGAAACTAGTTTATCAAATAAATAGATAGCATATATACAAAATACCAACTGAAAGACTCTAGAATATTTTAAAGAGACAAAAAATAGGGATTTCATTTATTACAAGAATAAACAGTATAAAACTATTACACTTATATATTTGTCAGATACTTCGTACATAGGCCACTTGCATTTTTCAGATCACCCGAAATAATCAAACTAGACTATTGAAACTCTGCATGGATATATCATTCTGTTATTTTTATAGAATCAGAATTTTTCTGATTAAAAAATTTTA
Organism: Flexamia atlantica; assembly: GCA_035578135.1. Classification (NCBI taxonomy): domain Eukaryota; kingdom Metazoa; phylum Arthropoda; class Insecta; order Hemiptera; family Cicadellidae; genus Flexamia; species Flexamia atlantica. The sequence continues at coordinate 43,712,141 of JAQJVK010000010.1, forward strand.
GGAAGGTTTGCGTGTTGGCCGAGAGCGATTTAGGCCAAGTTCAAACAAATATACTGTTTCTACCGAAATTTTCGCCTCAAGCTGCTAAACGAGTAGATGATCGTCCAATATGATTGTAAAAAATTTTGGGGGATTAGGTTTCCTCATTTTTTGACCTAAACATTAGTTTTATATTCTTTCTTACAGTTTTTGGTATATTAATGATCACATTAAATTCAGATGTTAGGTCTATAGAGTCCACCCTTTGCAGTATTTAAATTTGCGGTAGGTATTAACATCAGTTAACATGCAATAATTATTTACAGTAGAACCACAAAGTAATGCAAACTTGAAAGCATTATAAGAGCACATGGTGTATAGGAACTCTCATGTGCTCTTATAACTTATAACATAATAATATGCCTCTTATTCTTTTATTTCAAATTGGCCGACAGGTTTTAGGACACAGCGTGGTGCAATGAAAGTTCCGAGTTTAAACCCCTGAAGAGAGTACTTTTTTCATTAGAAATACTAGAGACCTAATTTTATAGTTCAATAATAGATTAACTAGGAAATTTCATTATTCTTACGGCTAAACTGAAAAATTAGAATATGTTAGTAAATGGTAGCCGATTCATACCATTTGAAGGGAAAAGGAAAATTCATCTAGGAAACGGTTCATCTTCTCATATAAATCTGAGATGGAGATGCGACCTTAAGTTTGTACCGTAATTTAGCGCTTAAAAACATTTAGTTCAGATAAAATATCAAACTCATCAGTCTACTTGGAAATTTTTAAAAATTGAAAATTACAAATGACAAATGTTTGGTTAATTGAACCAAACATTTGTTATCCTTTCGGCGAGCGAAGTCGCGGGTATGTCACCTAGTACATATATTTGCATGTTGAAATAATTTATCTTGTTTTGGAACAGCAGATCCAAAATGGCGGCCGAAAAATTTACATTGCTGAAAATGAAGAGGAATGACTCAACAATGACTTTTGCTGACCAATCGTAATTATCTAACATTATTTCATGGTTATGTGTCTATTTTATCAATTTACAAAGTTAAAATTGGTTTAAAATAATTTTGAAAAAGTAGTTTGTATATGTTGAGAACCAATCAAAATTTTAAAAATAGATTGCGGCATTGAAAAATCTTGTTTGAAATTATAGGTCACAACACTATTACATTTGAAAAAAAATTCTGTATCCAATATGGTGGATCCAAGATGACGGCCGAAATTCTGTACCCACTCATAATGAAGCATTAACACCCACCAATGTTTTGGGGTGGTGTGGGATTGATATTTGATAAAATACAGATAAAAGTTGGGGGGGACTATTATGGAACACCCGGAATATTCAATGTTTACCATATGTTTCATTTACATTGCATAATTCGAGTCCAAAATTAAATGTCTGGGCTGAAGAGAAAACAGGGCTTGTAACAGTTCTTGAGGTTGAAAAAAATAAAAAAAAAACTCAAATGAGAAGAAAAAAACAAAAAAATAACCTTTTGTACACAAAAAATGCTGCTAAAAATTAGAAAACCGGCGTTATATTGGGGATAATACATTCTTAACCTTAGTAAAAAAGAAAATCTCGACAGACTAATCACAAATCTGCCTAGATTTGACGGCGAGACTTGGTTTTCACACAACAAGACTTAGTTTTCACGCATTTTGGGATGATGAGATTCGTCTGCCGCGATGCTGCTACGAGATCATCTGACAGACGAATACTGTAAACAGGGATTATAGCAGTTCTTGAGGTTGAAAAAAATAACCAAAATTCTAAAAAAATAACAAAAATAACCAAATTCCAAAAAAAATAACAAAAAATAACCAAGAGAAAAAAAATAACAAAAAAATAAAAGAATAACCTGTTACAAGCCCTGAGATAAAAGTTGGGGGGGACTATTACGGAACACCCGGAATATTCAATGTTTACCATATGTTTCATTTACATTGCATAATTTAAGTCCAAAATTAAATGTCTGGGCTGAAAGAGAAAACACAAATCACTGTTGAAGAAGTACAATTTAAAATCATTCCATTATTAACATCTAAATTTATGTTGGGCTCGGTTCACACGAGCGATTTGAATCTCAGTGGGCTTGCTGCTACATTGCCGAGTCCTCACTGAACCTCTGTTTACAAAGGCGACCTGTTTTCTGCGAATTCACAAAGACCGAGGACCCCCCCCCCCAAACACAGTTAACCATAAATTAATTTTACAAAAATATATTATTCTGCTCAGTTATTAACTTACACCACAGTATTTTTTCTTTTTTCTTATGGTTTCATAGCCAATAATTTATGATTACCTTGGATTAGCCTTTCAATAGCCATTTATTTTTTAAGGGAAAGTAGTCAACTCTAATTTTTCGACACTGTTAAGACATTCAATAAATAAATAAATCTTTATTTTCTCCTAGTTACAATTACAGTAGACTCTCGATAGTTCGACACTTAGTGGACTTCTAGGGTGTCGAAGTATCAAAATGTCGAACTATAGGGAGTATATGGGTTTTCACATTAATGAAAGCATTAATCATACAAGTTGCACATGTACATTTCCTAAATATATTAAATACCATAAAACTAAACCATTTCATACTATTTTACTAACTTTTATCGCAATTTAAGTCTTAGTAAATATCACTGTACAAAATACTTGGGAGTCTTAAAATGTTTATTGAGTGTCGGCAGGTGTCGAACTATACAGAGTGTCGAACTATCGAGTGTCAAACTATCGAGAGTCTACTGTATAACTTTCATGCATTATTTAGTTTATTTGCTTTGATACAAATCTTTCCTGGTTACAATAATGCCACTAATTACGTCCCTGCACATTATCACCATTTTGGGCGATTCCAATCTTTTGAGATATCCAGTATCCTCACCGGGCCAGAAATCTTTGCAGCGAGCTTGCCACGCTTCAAAACGCTCATGTGAAAGATTTTATTCAATAAACAGTAAAAAATGTAAACAGTACATTGGTTGTTGAAATACTATGGAGTTAAACATGATAGGTTAAATAAATAAATAAATAAAAATGCTTTTTATTTTGAAGCGTTCCTCAATCACAGACTGATTTTCAGGACAACTCAAGTCAACATACAGATAAAAAATATAAAACTAAATAAACAAAAACTCATACTCTATCATACAAAACCATTTCTTTTAATTTTTTCTAAACAACAGGAACGGAACATGATTTGAGGGACCCAGGGAGGTCATTCAAATACATTGGGCCAAAATAAGAAAAACTTTTTTGTCCCAAATCAAGTTTCACTCTGGGGAAGTATAGCTTCTGGTCTCGGCCGGCACGCTGGGAGACCTCTTCTCCGTCTTTTAGTTTCACACTCGGGTACTGAGGCTCCCTGAGTGTGTGGATTTTGTGGGTCAAGCAGTTAGTCATCAGTCTGCATAATAAGTCTCCCATACGGAGCATGTCAACAGCATTACGATACATTGGTCATATCGCCTCCGAGAGAAAAGAAAACGCACAGCTGTATTATGTAGTTTCTGAATTCTCTGAGCGTCATGCACCGTTATGCTGTTTCCATAGGCCGGGTAACAGTACATAGCAGAAGATTGAGAGGACCAAATCTCAAATTTAATTATGATAAACCTATTAAGGGTAATTTTGCAGTTTACGGTACTCCTCCCGAAATTGAAAATTTTTTTTCAAAATGTAGGAAATAACGCCCTGATTCCAGAAATGATAGTTTTTTCCCGCGGAAAACGCCAGAAAATAGTGGAAAATCGGAAAAACAAAAAAAATTTTTTGCTCGGAAATGGGTCATGTGGGTATTCAAATTATTCGGGAGAATGAGCTTTTTTGAAGAATTTTGAAGATCCGATGGATATTAACGGAGATACAGCCGGAAAAGTGCCGGAAAAGTCATAGATTTGCACAAAATGGGTTTGTTTTAGGTGAGTTACGCTAAGCTGTGGGATTTAAGGTTAGGTTTGGTTAGGTTAGGTTAGGTTAGTTTAGGCTATGTTAGGTCAAGTTATGTTATGTTAGGTTTGGTTTGATTAGGTTAGATTAGGTTTGGTCAGGTTGTATTGGATTTGGTTAGGTTGTAATAGGTTTGGTTGAGTTAAATTAGGTTTGGTATTGTTAGATTAGGATTATAATATCACATTCTTACTTTACCAACCATATCCTTACCTAACTTAAGGTACACAATCCTAATGTAACCTAAAACAATGCAACTTATCATAACCTAACATAACCTAACCTAAACTAACCTAACCAAACATAACCAAACCAAATACAACCTAAACTAACATAACAAATCCCTATCTAATTTATTCCAGCCAAATCCATCGTCAAATAACTTAAACAAAAGTCGGTTTACCAATTGATTATGATTTTTGGCTTTATCTCGACTATTGTACGTCAGATCATGAAAATTATTCCAGAATGTTGTTCAGCGTGCAATTTCCTTTAATTTGAGTACCCACATGATATGTTTCAGACAAAGTTTGTTTTTGGCTTTTCCGGCCTTATCTCCGTTAATAGCCATCGGATCAAATTGAAAATTCTTGCATATTCTTGTTAACCTCATTCTCCCGATTAATTTGAGTACCCACATGACCTATTTCTAAAAAAAAGTTCCCAGTTTTTCTGATTTTCCGGCATTTACCGACATTTTCCGCAGAAAAAAATGATCATTTCCGGAATCAGGGTGTTATTTCCTACATTTTGAAAAAAATTTTTTAATTTCGGGAGGAGTACCGTAAACTGCATAATTGCCCTATTAAGGTTGATAGTTGATATCAGATTACCGAAACCTAAACTGAGTGTACCAAAATCAAAACTGATCTTCGTCCATGTTTAATCATATTGAGAAGTTCAGTTACTAAACCTTGGCAAAACATATAAACAGTAGTTAGTATAAACATAATCTGTAAAAGAAGAAGATGAGATATGAAACTCTACCCTGTAGGCTAATGACTTAACCCTTTCGGTGCTAGAAAAATTTTTGTTTTTTTCTGAAAAGTGCTAGAGATTTTTACTCATTTCCTCCGAAAACTGCTAGGGTTGCCGCGTGGGCGAAACCTAGTGCGCGGGGAAAAAAATCTGTAAAAAAATATTTTGTCATCTCAAAAGTGCTAAGGAACGATATATCGTACCTCGATCGTATGAGGAATCGAAAGAAATCATCCCTGTTTTGAAAGAACAACCGAGTCAACCGATATGCCCATTTAAACACACGCGATCGGTAGTCGCGTCACAACGATATATCGTCGCTCAGCGCTCCTCGGATGAAACACGCACAACGATATATCGTTCCATCGCACTTTTCGGGAAAAATACGCACAACGATATATCGTTGCATAGCACTGAAAGGGTTAACCTATTTTTTGGCCCAAAGTAAATAGGTCTAACTTATCATAATTCAATTTGAGCATGTAGGATATAGACCTAGCGAAATAAATCATCCTGATCTTTAAAGGCCATATAATATACCCATGATACCACACCGGCACAAAATGGGATATTTTCAGACTGTACCTAACAAAAATAGATTTAAAACAGAACAGTCAAAGTATAAATACACGCAGTTTACTTACCACCAAAAACGATAACTTTGGGTTTATCAATGTTTTCTGCCATTGAGGTAAAATTTTTAATATCGTTGAACAAAATAAGTCGTTTCCAGGAATTAGTTCATCGGCAGATAGAAGGACAATGTCGAAGAATATTTATTTCATCAACCAAACAAACCATAACCATCACTGACAACCACCAGCTCCAGCTGTCGTTGAAACTAAACACAAACTGTTCTCTTTGCTCTGATTGGCTGTCGCTTTGAAGAAGAAGTGTTGATGGTCGATGTCTTTTATTCGGCGACAAGGAGGTTTATAATTAGTACTGGATATAGCCGTAGATTAAGACATTCAAACTTTGTACAAAGCATGACACTCTTTATATTTATTTAGCATGGCACTCTTTGACATTCGGTTTTTTTACTGTATCGTCGATTTTAGCAACAAGATTTACCAGGCCATAGAAAAGACTTCGGTTTTAAAGTGTAAAAAACAACTTTTTTAAAGTAAAATATCCCCGTTGCAGCAGACCTGCACACTCAGCGAATTTCAAATTCGCTAAAACATATTTTAATCCAACATGGCAAGATATGACATGTTTTTGTAAGCTTCCTAAGAATGACATGGGGAATGAGGATGCAGGTTTGCTGCAACAGGTAGGCCTATGTTAAAACTGGGTGGGTGTAATTCGATATTTGGTAGATTTGAACTAGAAGAAGACATATACCAAGTTTTATCATGATATGTTAAGAAATAAGGAATATATAAATGTTTTTTATTCCCCATAAGGATAAAATGGGGAATGAGAATGCACATTTGCTGCCACAGAAATGCAAATATCGCGGATTGTAGACTATTATACATTAGATCTCATCTGGATGAAGCCACAAACCAAGTTTTATTAAGATATGTTGAGAAATAAGCAAGATATAGAATTTTACTTATTTCCCATATGGTTAACATTGGGACAACGTACTGTGTTTACCACTTTCAATATCTCGGTAACCAATGGACATAGAACAATAATTCAAGATACGAAATTGTTTGTTTTTTCGAGCTGAATTCAATGGTGCGAACCAAAATTTTATAATTTTTATTTTTCTATGTGAAAACCCAAAAAAACCTTTTTTGGGGGGTTTTATCCCCCTTTAACCCCCGATCGGGCTGGTTTTCGAACTCGTCCGAATAATTACTACTTTACACGCCTGTACCAAATTTTATTCCGATCGCACAATTTTTGCGAGAGTTATCGTGATTACAGACACATATATACAGGGTTAGGCAAAAGTGTGGATACCCCCACCTAACTTTTTAATACGTCATAGTAGGAAAACCAAACTCAGTATACATTCACAGCATTAAAAACTTTTTAACGAGATTCCCATTTCCGCTCCATCCCCCAAAATGGGGCACTTTGGGGGCAGCCCCAAATTTTTAAATGTAAACCCCTGTTGTGTGTGATTTCGAAGGGTTTGTCAAAAGAAATACAATAGCGCAAACCGGAGTTCAATATCCCCCCCAACCAAAATGTTGGCCATTTAAAAATTTTAGACGGGTAACAAGCTTAAGTTGGATACCCCACCTTAAGTATTAAACGGGTTGCAGTTGGTAAACTAAACTCAGCTCAATTTTATACGACATAAAACTGTACTTTTTTGTTTCAAAAACAACTTTGCCTTGGCTCCCAAAAAGGGCCCTCCGGGGGCAGCCCCAAATTCTTAAATGTAAGCTACCGAGTGACACCTCAGTTTAAAGGGTTTGTCAAAAGAAATACAATGGCATAAACCGGAGGTCAATATCAACCCCCTAACCAATATGGCAGCCGTTTCGAAATTTGGGATAGGTAATCAAGGTAAAGTGTGCATGGATGGATACCCTCCCTCAACTAATTATTGGTTTACAGTTAGTAGGTAAACTAAATTCAGCTCACCACTTTATACGACGTAAAACCGCACCTTTTTGCCTCGGCCCCCAAAATGGGGTTATTTGGGGGCAGCCCTAAATTTTTAAATTTAGACCCTATCAAGTGACCTCTCATTTTGAAGGGTTTGTCAATAGAGATGAAATGTTGCAAATCGGGGGTCAATATCACACCCTTAACCAGAATGGCATGCATTTCAAAATCTGAAAGTTACAAGAGCAAAACTATTATCAGGCCTTCTCCTCCCTTCTAAATTTTGAAATGGCCGCCGTGTGCACCATTGTATTTCTTTTGACAAACACTTCAAAATGAGGAGTCACTTGATAGGGGTCTAAATTTAAAAATTTAGGGCTTCCCCCAAAAGACTCCCATTTTGGGGACCGAGCCAAAATTGTTTTTGTGTCAAAAATGTTCGGTTTTTATGTCGTATAAGTGGTGAGCTGAGTTTAGTTTACCTACTGTAAACCAATAATTAGTTGAGGGGGGGTATCCACGCTTTACCTTGATTACCCATCCCAAATTTCGTAATGGTTGCCATTTTGGTTAGGGGGTTGATATTGACCTCCGGTTTTTGCCATTGTATTTCTTTTGAAAAACCCTTTAAAATGAGGGGTCACTCGATAGGGGCTTACATTTAAAAATTTGGGGCTGCCCCCAAAGAGCCCTTTCTGGGGGCCGGGCAAAATTGTTTTTGCGAAAAAAGTACAGTTTTATGTCGTATAAGTGGTGAGCTGAGTTTAGTTTACCAACTGTAACACGTTTAATAGTTAAGGTGGGGTATCCACACTTTAGCTTGTTACCCATCTAAAATTTGGAAATGGCCGTCATTTTGGTTAAAGGGGAGGGGTGATATTGCCCTCCGGTTTGCGCCATTTTATTTTTTTTGACAAACCCTTTAAAATGAGGGGTCACTCAACAGGAGTTTACATTTAAAAATTTGGGGCTGCCCCCAAAGTGCCCCATTTTGGGGAAAGGGGCGGAAATGGGAGTCACGTTAAAAAGTGCAGTTTTTAAGGCTGTGAAGGCATGCTGAGTTTGGTTTTCCTACTATTACGTATTAAAAAGTTAGGTGGGTTTATCCACAGTTTTGCCTATCCCTGTATATATATATATATATATATATATATATATATATATATATATATAGATAGATAGATAGATGGATAGATACATAGACTGATAGATAGATAGATAGATAGATAGGTAGGTAGGTAGACAAAAATTCGAACGAATGGCGTTTTTTGCTTCTGGGGGCCCTGAAACGGAAAATTATCATGGTCTTGGGCTAAAGTCTTACCGTGAGACCTACGGTATAGCTCCTTCCCTATAGGGGAAATTCGCTAAAAGCAATGTCTAACAGTTTGAAGAAAATAATTAACGTAAAAAGTGCAATATTGTTATAACAATATTGATTTTTAAACCTCAATTATTGTTGTTTAAATGCAGGTATAATTTCATAAATATACAGAATGAAAAAAATAAGAGCTAGTCACTGGAGAGTAATTTTATTTTTTATCAATAAAAAAATGCCGTCCTCAGCTTCTGTACTAATGAATGTTTGATTTCGCTCCATATAGGCTATATGAAAGGGGTTAGATTTCTCGTGTTTTCCATGTGTAACGGTGACGGGGGAATTCCAAATCTGAATACCTAAAATTGTCCCGTCCCTGTTACACCTAGAAAATCGAGACATACAACCCATTTTATATATTATAAGGAGCAAATCAAACATTTATATTATTAGCTGAATATGGGTGTTCCTTGCGCTCAGAGTGAACGACTAGACCATCGATGTTCGAAACACTGGTCGATATTTAAGGCTAAAAGTAGTCGGATTCTGCAGCATATCAACCCGGCCAAATTTAATTGATCTATATACAGAGACATCTTGGGCCGCCCTACTCCGGGCGGCAGGGCCTCTAAAAATTCGGTTCCACGGGTTTCACCCGTGAATCCATTAGCCGGATTTTCCATGATGGGAAGTCCATGATGAATGAAATAACAAGGTAGGATATATTTACAATTTGTTGTTTTTTAACTATCGAGAGTTAGTTTCATTTATTTAGAATAACTAGCCAATCATTGTGATTTTAGACAGCAAAATCTATACGACAATGGGAATATTAATATAAAACCATAATATGAACTATTTTCAATAAAAACATAACACTTGATATTATAAAATTAAAACCTTTATTATGGTTTTTATTATGACAACGCTGGCGATGCACTCTGTGGTCAGACCGTGACACTAGTTAGGGCGACTACTTTACCGACCTACACGATCGCTCATTTCTGACCCTTCACATTATGAATTTACGATCAGATATACCCGCAGCTTTACCCGATGAAAGGATAACTAATTTTGATAAATTGTATATGGCGATGTACAATTTTCAGGAGTAATTAACAAACGGCCTAACTTGGGTTATTGACCATGGACGTGCAATTACACCCTTAAGGTACAACTGGTAATTCCGCCCTAGATAGAAATGAGAAGGTATAAAATTTCCTCTGAAAACGTTTCCCTCATGACCCTGAAACGGAAAATTATCATGGTCTTGGGCTAAAGTCTTACCGTGTGACCTACGGTATAGCTTCTTCCCTATAGGGAAATTTCGCTAAAAATAATAAATATACTAAGGGCCGCTTTCTCCAAAGCGGTTAACCTCGGGTTAACCCTGCTTAACCCAAGGTTAAACTTCTTTTTTAGGTTAACCAGGTTCAGAGAAAGCGGCCCTTAGTCAAAATTTTCCGTCTTAAAAAATATACAAACAATTAAGTAATTTGTAAAGATCATACAATACAAACTGATATGTGAAACGTAGAGGTGTGTGTCGCGTCGCATGTCGGTGAAAACTGCTGGTTATCTCTAATAAAAGTTTAGGGTCGCCGGAATTGTACCCCCCGGATTTGTACCCCCCAGAAAAAACGCTACGTCATTTTGACGTCACAGGACGGTACAAGGGGGTACAATTCCGGCCGCGAACTTTTAGGGCGAATAAATTATTATGTATTTTAATCAACAGATATTTCACAGTTGGCTGAACAGCTGCATAATTGATATAAATTAAATTAAACTTCTTAAGTCCGACCCCGGAATTGTACCCCCCGGATTTGTACCCCCCGGATTTGTACCCCCCGGATTTGTACCCCCCGGATTTGTACCCCCCGGATTTGTACCCCCCGTCGCCAAATCCTCAAGTCCTACCCCGGATTTGTACCCCCCGGATTTGTACCCCCCGTGGCCACATCCTTAACTCTTACCCCGGATTTGTACCCCCTGTGCTCAAATCTAGTTTAACCGACCATGGAAATATACCGGGTCAATATTCGTTGTTGTTGTTGTTGTTGTTGTTGACTTTTTTAATTAGTTCTCGTAAATCAACGGTTGTTCGTTAAATTAGCCTATTGCCTAATATTATTCAACGAATATGTCTTATTATTATTAGTATTAGTATTATATTGTGTAGTCTTATTCATCATTAAGTATGGTAGAAAATCTGTCAATAATACGTGATGAAAGTATTGGATAAAATATTGTTTTGAATATCTAAATTCATAAAAAATTGTTTGTTTGATTAGGCCTATATATGTTTCACGTTTATGGTCTCGTATTCCGTTGGACTGTTTGCCATGAAACTTGGTATAAATGTGTAAAATTTCACGGAGGAGGTTTTTAAGTCATTCATTTCGTCCTAACTCAATCGGGGGTACAAATCCGGGGTAGTACTTGAAGATTTGGTGACGGGGGGTACAAATCCGGGGTAGTAGGCTACTTGAAGATTTGGCAACGGGGGGTACAAATCCGGGGTAGGACTTGAGGATTTGGCGACGGGGGGTACAAATCTGGGGGGTACAAATCCGGGGTCGGACTTAAGAATATGACCACGGGGGGTACAAATCCGGGGGGTACAATTCCGGGGTCAGACTTAAGGGAAATAGTTTAATTGCAAACCATTTAGGTGTTGATGATTTAATAATGTATCGGGGGGTACATTTCCAGTCGCGGGCTGTTTCTCGAGCGGTTTAGGCCCCGCCTCCTGTGACGTCAAAATGACGTAGCGTTTTTTGTGGGGGGGGTACAAATCCGGGGGGTACAAATCCGCTACCCCAAAGTTTAGAAAGATTCCTGTATGGTGACTACTTAGCTGACATAAAATGTACGGTACGTACGTGTACGTCAATAGTCGTAAGTTCAGAGGTTGCAGAGAAACTACTGACGCGCTCTCTCATAATATGGAATTAAAAATTCAAAACGAAAAATTTAAGGTAGGTATTGCGACTTGGGGTGTACTATTTGGCTCAAAAGATCAGAGATTAAGCTTATAATCAGTAGATCAGATATTGAATTATTCTATGTTCAGAGTGCCAGAAAGCAAACATAAGTAAAATTATTTTATTTTTTAAAGTAATGTATTATGTTTTAATCACATAACAACTGCTCATGCTGTAGGGAATTTATTCATTGCACATTTCTAAATTAAAACACTTTTATTTCCTAATAAGTAAAGATTCCTAGGTAAAAGTGACGTTATTTACTAGAATTATAGCCTATATTAAATTGTACGGCATTTTATTTTATGCCAAAGGTACATATATGGCACTCATTTTGAGTCCTCATGTTATAACAATCCTATGAATGTCTCATGTCATGGAAATGTATAACAAAATCCCGGATGTTTGATGGCGCTAAATGCTCAAAATACCTTAACTACGACAGAATATTTCCTTGAGTGCATTAAGCCTTTTTCAAGCCAAAAAGTAAGTTTCCCCCAACAATAAGAAATTATTTTCAGTTGATTAATTTTAAAAAGTAAAAAAGAATATCCTGTAATGCCGCCATTTTATTAACAAAGCAACATTTGTTGGAAATTTCAATAAATTATTTTACCGCAATTTACATACGTGCAACACGTTAGTTAAAGTTTGCCTCGCTATATAGTTATTGGCAATATTTTTTTGTATATTATAACCAACCACTGAACACGTACATCAGTTTACCCCATAGTTCAACATTCATTAAATCATAAACTTTTAAAATAGAAGAAGAGGAATATATGGAAACATCTGAGATAACATAAAAATATCAATTCACATTTTGATGTTTTCACATTAGTATAGTCTGCTTTTGCATAATGAACTTATTTCAGCTCATTTGTTAAACAGTCAATCAATAACCAAAGGTCTATCACGTGTATTATTTGATTGTTGAAAAACAGCTGTTTTGTCAACTCATGCGATTGTTAGCTCGCCGAATCTCATACGGTCTGTGTGTCTTGACAGGATCTAACGTGAAATTAATCAATTCAATTGAGTGATTTCGGTCAAAGTTAAGTGCGTTATTTCAGAATGTATTGGAGATTAATTCATCCTTATCAGGTAATTCAATTCTCATATTTATTAAACTTGTAGCAAACTGAATTAACGAGACAGTTTTAATAAGTAGCCTATTTTTGAAGTCTTAATTTTTCCTCCTAATGTTTTAATGATTTTTATCGGCATTGCATATTAATTGATTAGTTTATGTTGAAAGTGTGAGAAATTTTACGTTTAAAATGTATTTGAGGAGTCCGTGAAACAGAAATAACGATTCAGAGTAAATTTAAGATCATACAGAGACAAAATATTAGAAGGTTCACTGTCCAGAATTATTGTGGTAAAAATATAGGTTCTGATGAACAGTATTTTACTGATGTTTTCATTATTTAGTAGTTATAACTATACACCAAACTGCCTTTAAGTAAGTATAACCTTAACAGTTAGTTTAGTTTCTGTAAGTTACTAGCGTTCTGCCATAATTATCTTTACCTATATAAATGTTATATTTGGGCAAAGATCTTAATTTATTTTGTGTAGTGTCTATCACTCATTGTAACATTAATCAAGAAGATTATCTAAAAATAATATACAGGGTTTTTGATATATAAGTAGGCAATTTAAATTTTAAACGGTAGTTTAAATTGTTTAGGGTCTATGTATTAAGATGTAAACAGCGTTAAAAGAAGGCAAATTACATGGGATTTTTAATGGTATAGGGGAATATTTCTTACCTCGATGTGCACTTGAGTTTTAGGAATAAGATTCATGGGATGTTGAAATTCAAATAATATCTGACATTGTTTAATTATCATAATCGTTCAATAACAGTTTTTGCGGAAAATCGTTGTTGCGGACGCTTAAAAGGGCTATTTGACCTCTTACTATTTGAATGGCACATCGAGTAATCCAAGATTCTCCAAAGGTAATAAGGATTTTTGTGCCGTTGCTTAACTCATCGTTCAATCTTGCAATGTTTATTTCAGGGACATGAGAACATGCTCGTTAAAGTATTTCTATACTAATGTCCGATTTAAATGTTTTTCCATGTAGGTTTTGAGTTAGGAGGGAGTAAACTGACACAATCCACAACCATTCTTATCTAAATAACTGAAAAAACCAATAAAATCTTGCATTTGAATGTGGTTATAGCCTTATTCCTGTAAAAAAAAAACCTATGCAGTTTTAGGTAAAAATTAAGGTTTTAATAATTGCACAACATTGATAGTCTTTTTCAATAAAATCCTATTAAATTTCTGTTCTTTTGTGCCTGGTAACGTTTAGTTAGTCCAAATACTCAGTGAGCTATTTCGAATCAAAATTGTGTACATACATTGTGAAGCTTTGAATTGCAACAGCTAATGAAACTCATCCCAAAAACTCAAGTGCACACCGAACTAAGATATATTCCCTTATACCATTGGAAATCCCATGAAGTTTGCCTTCTTTTAACGTTGTTTACGACTTACATAAACAACCTAAACTGCAGTTTAAAGTTTAAATTGTGTTCTTATATATCATAATAACTGCATATATATCATACACCCTGCATAATAACTTTTATTGCGATATATTTTTTTCAGAACTAAATGAAGCATCTTTGGATATGATAAGTTTTCTAGTTATCAATTCTGAATAATTTCTTCAGCTATGAAAGTTTTCGTATGTATGCCTATATTTTAACCCAGGTAATAATTTTCTAGATTCTTGTATGTATAGAGGGATTGGGCAGGTCTAGTAATCCCTGGGGATTGGGAACAGTGGCGTTGCACCAGAACATTTTTTAGGGGGGAGGTCACGTGATTCTCCCACTTGCTGAACTTGAATTTCTTAACTCTTCAATCTGAATTTTACTAATGAAATCATTCGATTTAAACGCGCAAATTAATCAGGAAAATATTTTTGATCAAACCCCCTTAAGAGTTGGAAAATGTCGTATTCCTAAATTGCCATGCTTAATTGGGATGCTTATAAAGTATATATAATGAGCCGTGCGTCTGTGCGTGATCTTCATACTTTGGAATTTAAGCTTAACCAAAAATTGAATAGTAGGAGACAATATACAGCACTTTAATGTCACTTATTTACGCCGAAATTATATTAACTTAGACCATTTGTACTATAGGTTGATTCACCAAAAAGATAGTTGGGAATACAAGAGCTAAGAGTAGATAAAGTAGATTATTGTTGAAGTAGGATTAGGTATTTTAGTAATTTAAATTTGGTTGTAAAAGTATTGCAAAATATTCAAATAAAGATTTATTTTAAACTGAATTAACTGTGCAATTTACATTTAATTTCAGTTCAATTTTTTTCAACCAGCCAGCTGGAATTTCCCAACTTTTTGATTACAAAAATTTAATAGGGTAGGGGGTTCCCCCTCCACCCTTCCCAGAGCGACGCCCTGATTGTAAATGGTTTTTTTGTAGTGATTTTGGTTTAATAATTAAGCCATGTTTATCAAATGGCTGCGATTTTGGCTTTTTCGTTGTTCTCAACAATGAGACTCTTGCTCTTACCGAAATTTCTTTTGTCATGAGTTATCATTATAAGCCATTATAGTCAGTGACCTCATATTATACTTATAATTATGTACAAATAACTTAAAATACTTAGAGTGTGAATATTTACTCTAAATAACTGGGCTTTCTAAGAAAGGTTTTTCTTTTTTTATTTCAGGATTATATCTTAAATCTGGAATTAAATACTGTAGTTACGCTGGGAGAGCGGCCTAGTATAGTGGAAAGAACGCGGGACTTCGGTCTCGGGGGCCAAGGTTCGATCCCGCCATTGACCAATGGCTTTTTCACTATGTCAAAATGCCGTGACCCCTAGCCCGCAGTAATGTGCAAAACGGATCCAGGCTAGGTCTAGCGTCCTGGGATGAGATGGCGGGACAATAATATTAATAATAATAATAATAAAATAATAATAATAATGATAAAATAATTAGGCTACACATAGCGTTGTTGAATTAAATTGTACATGCCTATTCCATTTACTTAAAACAACATACCAAAAAATACTTATTCTTAACAAAATATTTATGACTCTTTCTTCAAGGACATAGCTTATTCACACTCAGTTTATGATCGAAAGTTTTATTTTTTATGTCGGTATTTCCGAGGAAGGATTCTGTAAACATGCAGTTTCAAACATTCCATTCAAAACCGAACATAAAATTTGTAGCTAACTACCGTACGTAAACTGGTGCAGCCGCAAAATTAATGTTAACAAATCTCTGTTGGCGTTGGTAAAAAAATGATAAGTTGACGTAAGTTTGATTATAATACTTTTTTAGTTTTTAAGTCGTAATTATTTATTAGAACCGTATCTAATTATATAACGAAGGTTTTAACAATGAACTCCCGAAGCAGCAGACCTGCACACTCAGTGAATTTTAAATGCTTGAATAAATAATTTACACGCTGCCTCACATCTAGTGAAATAACGTACGTCGTTAAATAAGCATGCAAAAATATTCTTTGGTACTATAATAAGTATCAAACTTTAATCTTGAACCCCTTCATGAACATTCAAAAACAAATATTACCTATTACATCTTACTGTTTCAGTCTACTTTAAAATCTGTGCTAAATTCAGACGTTAAGTCAAAAATTCACCCTTATCGTCTTTTTTGTTTTTTGTCTCGGGTCCTCATTCCCAAGCGTTCTAATTAGGCTTGCTGAAAAGGGCGAGTCCAAGGTGCTATGAAAGTTCCGAGTTCAATCTCCCGAATGGCAATGGTATTTTTCTACACAAAAACTTCAAGGAACCCAAAATCAGGAAAACTCAATATTTTTATGACTATTGACTTGATATTTTTATTCTAAACTTGTAAAATAAGAATGTGTTTGCAAGTTGAAGCTAATTCATGCCTTGCTAATCTTAGGGAAGCATTTTTGGAAGCATTTTTTTTTCTTTCGCCTTCTAATTTCAACCGAGGGTGAAATCACCATAAGCCACGTTTTGGGTGTAATTGCCCTCCCATAACCCTAATCAGTCATTTGTTATTTTGTAAGAATTTCACATTGCTTAATACATTTCGACTCACTCACTCACTCACTGATCATAGGTTTTCAAAAGCTCATGCCCTGGACTCTGAAACTTGACACAAATATGCTTTATCGATTCAAGTTGCGTACTAAGAAAGGATTTTAAAATATTTTCTGTCAAAAGGCTAAAATCAGGTAGATCATAATACTAAAAAATGGCGGCCATTTTTACTTTTCTATGGTTACTAAGGCTTCTTTGATCATGAAACTTGGCACACATATTATTTATAGGCTTTGAATGCATATTAAGAGAGAATTAAAAAATATTCTCTCTAAAACGGCAAAAATGGAGTATATTATAAAATTCAAAAAGGCGGCCATTTCAGTTTTTAAAATATGGGCGAGGGACCTAAAAATATGTTCAAGTGATAGGAAAAGTACGATATCCAACCTGCTAAAAGAATAAAACGTACAAATCTATTACGGTCACTTTATATATTTGGCAAATGCCACTTAGGCTATTTGTTGTGCGGACCACCTAAAGTACCTTATTGTATTCCCACTTTTGTAAAATGAGTTGACCGTCAAATAAATAAATAAAATACTCAAATAGAATTTAAAAAACTTGCTACGGATATTCCCTTTAATTTAGAGTATGCTGTATGTATCTAATAAAAACGGAGTTTCCAAAATTAAAACTTTTAGGGGGGTTTGCGAAGGTTTTTGGGATTTTTGATCCAAAAAATATAGGCCTACTATTTCTACTGTAAATTTTCATCTCTATCAACTAAATGAGTAATCCGATCTTCTATGTGAATTAGAAAATTTGGTTAATTATTAATTTTAATAGCGTAGTAATTAAGTTCGTTGTGATGATTTATTAATAAAATAATAACTATGGTTTAGCTGTACAATAAACAAAATGATCTAAAAAGAATCATCCCCCAAAACCTTATAACGCATTTGGCGTCATTGTCCCCCTCTTCAGGCGCCCCTGTCGTTGCACTTGTAGTTTGAAAACTGAAGAGTGCGGGAAATATTTTTGCTCTATGGGTTGAAAGGAAATAAAAAGTGGGATCAGCTGCTATGCCTTTTACTTTCTCCCCCCTATACATAGGAGAAAGTATTGTTTTCGTCAAAATTTTCGAATTTGAGTTGTTACTGGAAACATGGCCGGATTTTTGGGGGTGCCAGGGGGTGCTCGGCATCCTCTGATTTTTGCTGTTTTTTTTTTTTTTTACAGAAAAGGGGAATCAGTTTTCAACGTAACTTTGAATAAGCTATTACATAAATTACAACAGGGCTGTCAAGTAAAATAAACAGATATTTATTGGAGTATTCCTGCAAACGAACTATTTGAATAGGAGTTTGATGTTTGAATTTGAGCATGCAATACTTCTTGAGTGAGGCGACCTGGCACCCCCAAACATTAAGACCTAAATCCACCCATGAGTGATGGAAATATTCGTTTTAGTGCTCCCTTAATCCAAAAAAGTGGTTTTCGGAGTGGTGTCTGTCCGTCCGTGTGGATGTTTGTGTGTATGAAAACAAAGCTAGATACCACACTAGAGGTCCGATTTTCATGAAAATTAGCATGTAGGTATAAAAAAACATGATAATATATTGTATAACCATGATATCTTCAGGTGTTGTTTTTCATTTTTTTTATTTATGACTTTTAAACGTATTTACACCATAAAAACCCATAAAAAACGACAAAAATCGAAATTTCTCAAAAACGGATCTTAAGATTTTGATAAAAGTTTCACGGTTTCTAGTGCTTTAGATGACGAATAAAATGACACCATCCGCATGTCTGTAAAACTTCAGGGTCAGAAGTTATGGGGGTTTAAGTGTAAAAAATCCATATTTTTCAAATTTCACGAAATCTGTAACTTCAAAAGAAAATATAATTACTACCATTAAATTTGGCGTGCTAAAAAATAATCCAGTATTTTGAATTATTAGTCAACGTCAAACGGTTGCCGAGACAATTGATATTTTCGTTTGGCGGTAAACGCAGTACGTTGTCTTATGTTATTCTTATGGAAAATATTCAAAAACCGATATCTCGGTTAATTGCTAACCGATTTCGGTGATATTTGTGGGATGATTGTAAATTTATTGTATTTTATTGTATATTTTCTTACTTTAAGGGAGAAAGTATGTGTCAGTTTGCTGAGACCATTTAATTTACATAACACTTTGCATGGTAATGAAGTTACTTTTTTGCGATATTCTTATAGTCCAGGCAACGAAAGGGTATAGAGGGAATTGCATGGATCACAATTTTTGACTTTGTTACTTTGTTTGGACTAGTTAGGAGTAAAACATATCAAAAGTCCCCGCCCTTAGCCCTTGAGCCGGCTGGGCTGGAAGGGCCTAAAGGTACAATTTTTTGGTTTTTCCTAAATATCTTGAAAACTATTAACTTTTAGTATTCCCTATTAAATTTTAAAATTAAAGAAAATTAAATTTCCTGTAAGAAAAATACATAAAATGTCTACTTTGGTCCAACCGTTTACAAGGAAAGCACTAATTTTATTAATATTTTAAAAAATATCCCTTCCATAAGAAATACGTGTAAATTTGAGGGTAACATAGATGGCCAATTGGGCAACGCTTTTTCACCTAAAAGAAAATGAACAGCATTCAGGAAATATTGACAAAATTTCCAGTAATTTGACACCTCAATCATAAAAATTGGTCTAAAATTAAGGCGGTGGCGAGCTCACAAAAAACGTTATTTTTCAAGAATGCATAACAAATTGTAATAATTCCTTGAAAAATAACGTTTTTTGTGAGCTCGCCACCGCCTTAATTTTAGACCAATTTTTATGATTGAGGTGTCAAATTACTGGAAATTTTGTCAATATTTCCTGAATGCTGTTCATTTTCCTTTATGTGAAAAAAGCGTTGCCCAATTGGGCATCTAAGCTACCCTCAAATTTACATGTATTTCTTATGGAAGGGATATTTTTTAAAATATTAATAAAATTAGTGCTTTCCTTGTAAACGGTTGGACCAAAGTAGACATTTTATGTATTTTTCTCACAGGAAATTTAATTTTCTTTAATTTTCAAATTTAATAGAGAATACTAAAAGTTGATAGTTTTCAAGATATTTAGGAAAAACCAAAAAATTGTACCTTTAGGCCCTTCCAGCCCAGCCGGCTCAAGGGCTAAGGGCGGGGACTTTTGATATCTTTTACTTTTAACTAGTCCAAACAAAGTTACAAAGTCAAAAATTGTGATCCATGCAATTCCCTCTATACCTTTTTTTGAGCATTCATTGCCTGGACTATTATTATCGATGGAGTAAAAAATATTGTAACGATGGTGGACATATTTCCAGGCGACGCCGACGAGCCCAGCGCGACGTGCGCCCCGCTGACCTGTCCAAACCGAAATCGCGTTTTCATGTTTTAAATATGCCAGCTGTTGCATTTATTGTTATTGATAGCGAGGACGGCTCGAGCGCGCCGCTATTGGTCGGCCGTCAGCCAATAGGAGCGCAGGCCCGCGTCACGTGACCGCTCACAGCTGATTCCAGCCGCAGTAGGTCGCAAACGCCCCATTACTACGGTCATGTAGCTTATACGCTTAAAAAGCGTTGTTATTACTATTTGTACAGTATTTTAACGTGTTTTAAACGAATAGTTTTATCGATATTATTAGTTAATAATTTGTTGTGGTCTGTCGGTACGGTATACGCTGCACCGTCGTTGTTACTTAATTGTTCGCATATTCGCGTTGTTAAGTTTTTCATGAAGTAACCAGATTTGACATGCCGGCACTGCACCAACAGGTAGGATGTTAATTTTAATCGTTCAATTAATTTTAATTGGGGAATTAATCGGTTACGGTCAGGGCGCTAAGGCGTTTCTTGACCGCGCGCTCCCCGCTTGGCGGCGCTCGCCGCTTAAAACCACGCTTAACTAGCGGCTTTGCTCCTGGTCAAACTTTATACCTCGTTTCAAAACAAACTTTGACCGTAACAAAGTTCACTTCCTCACTTTGTTTCGATCGGTAAATTACCGTAAATGAATAGTGGTACGGTATATTTACTGATAAGTCATTAAAAAAACTGGTTCATTATGCTTGAAAATAATAAATGTTCAAACTTGATGCTGCGACACCCTGAGAGTTTGGCCGACAACTAGTGGTGGAAAGAAAGACACTTTTAAGCGGGTGATTTTTATTTATTTTTTCAATGGGTTCTTTATTTGTTTAATTAATGATAATAATAATAAATAAATTCTTTATTCACCAAAATGCATGCGTAAATACGGATTCGTTGTTCATATGCGAAACGTCTTATGTTACCTACATAACATATCACAAATAAACATATAATCATGCATATTTTAAAAATATATTAATAACATATAGGTGAATAAACGGGTTGCCCCAAGGCTTAGCCCGAACGGGTTCTACAATATAAAATATTTGTTGAAAAGGAAAGAAAAATGTGCCAATCTGTATTGTTTTTAATCATACATACATATAAGAAATGTTATCTTATGCTACAATAAAACTGCATAATGCAATCAAAGAAAGACTTAACATCAAATTTAGTTACAACGAAAAAAAATGTTGATGGCAAGTTTAACAGTATAAATAACAATATCAATTGATAACAATACTGACAGGAAGGTATGAACAAAATCTGGTATAATAAACCACTTATTATACCAGAGCTATTATCTGCTGCACGGGAGAAATACCCCCGTTGCAGCAGACCTGCATACTCAGCTAATTTCAAATGCAAATCAACATAATACAATCCAACGTAGTGTGATTTGACATGTTTTCGTAAGCTCCATAAGAATAACATGGGGAATGAGTATGAAGGTTTGCTGCTACAGGTATACTAAAACTGGTATGTTTTAATTCATTATATACTAGATCTGAACTAGAAGAAGCTA